>PVJA010000507.1:30445-168976 GCA_004027025.1 Myocastor coypus
AAAAAAAAAAAAAAAAAAAAAAAAAAAAAAAAAAAAAAAAAAAAAAAAAAAAAAAAAAAAAAAAAAAAAAAAAAAAAAAAAAAAAAAAAAAAAAAAAAAAAAAAAAAAAAAAAAAAAAAAAAAAAAGGCAGAAGCAAAGACATAGTGAGCTGGGGCTTGGTATAGCACCAAAATGTCCAATCCTGGAGGACTGAGAAAACAAAAAGCTGTCGAGATGAAGACAAATGCTGTACGAGCAGCATCTACACCTAGAGGTCCCCCCGAGCCTCCATACACTTACAGGTGCAGCTTCTGAGGGGTGACCAACTCGTGGAGCTAACCAATGGGGGAATCTATAGCTCAGAGTGGTCTGGCCTGGCTGGAGGAAGGAGGCACTACGGTCATGGCCAGAAGGGTCCTCCCCAGTCACTTCAGACCTCCTCTGTGTCCTGACTCCCCCATGCCATGAGCTGTTCCTCCCCTGCTGTGCGCCTCTACTATGTCACCCTGCCTTGAACCAGCCAGCTGTGAAGTGAAACCTTTACAAACTATGAGGCAAATAAACCTTCCTCCTTAGGGTTGTGGGTGTCAGGCATGGCTTCCGGTGATGAGAGAGTAACTGAGATGCATGCTATGGCTCCAGGCCATCTTTCTCTTTTCCTAGCTGCACTCTTGTCACATGTCTCCAAATTCCCAACTTGCATGTAGGCTTAATCTGGGAGACGTGACTGGGATAAATAACCAGCACAGTTCCCAGCTTTACCTTTCCTGGTCAGTCATCCCCAGCCCTTTTTATGGGACACATTCACCAGAACAAGGGCTAGCATGGGTACCTGGGAGTAGAAGCTGAGATGGCACCCTGCCCAGGTGTCCAGGTCTCCTGAGTAATTATCACTACACCGGCATCTGTCACACTGATAGCAGAGGGCAAAATCTGGCTTTCCATTCGATTTTCCAATATACAGTGTTGTGGTTTTGTTTCATTTACCAATGATACTTGATAAGTTCACAATTTTGTATGTTGATGATTTGAACTGGGATCAGCTGAGCAGTTCCTCAGTAAGGCTTCTGGGGCCAAGTGGTTGGTCTAGGTCAGTGTGGCAAACCTATGGCATGCATGCTACAGTAGGTTAGGTCTAGGGTTATGGTTAAGGCAAGGGGCTACAGTTAGGGTTTGTATTGCTGAACGTTCTAAAATGTTCACCATCATAGCCTAGACCAGCCTCATTCATAGGCTGTCCCCTAGAATGGTCATTCTTGGCATGGCCTTTCACATGGGTTATTTGAGTTCATTTTCATGGTGGTCCTATGGGTCTGGGGCAACAGGACGCGGCAAGCTTTAGTTTGCAAGTGGTTTTTAAGTCTTTACTCATATGTGTCTGCTAGTATCTCTATGGTCAAACTAAGATGTGTTGTGTACATGTACAGATTCCACATGATGAGTGTGATCATTATGGACTATAAACATGTACTAAAAAAGTCAGAACAAAAAATAGAATACAGTATCAGAAATTGGAAAATATAGTCAGCCAAACCCAGAATTAAGGAAAGGAGAAACAGACTTCTTGGCAGGAAGTGTCAAAGGTACAGGAAGGCAGGCAGTTTGTGTAACCTTACTGCAGTCACCTCTTTAGGGTTATCTGCATGAAGCCTCAAAGGTACTTAGGAGGACCCTTCTGCTGTCCTTTGTAATCCATACTCAAGCCTTGGAGCACTACATGCTGGGTGAGTTTGACCAGACCAGAAGGAGGATGTCTGCTCTGTCCTAATATCATAGGAAGTAAGCACTTCCCAGCAGCCTCATGGCAAGGCTTGGACTAGCTCTAGAGCAGGCAAGTGGAAAAACTTCCTCCTCACTGATGGCCTCCCATCCACTTGTGGGAGATGGAAGGACAAGATGAGGCTAACAGATCTAAGGGAGAGAAATTGCAATGTGTTTTGTGATACCTTTTAGGAAAGGTAGGTGTTCTAACAATTTGAAGATAACTGTATTTTTGCCTCTGCTTCTCATCCAGCCACAACCCAATGTGCCACATAGCCAGCAGCTGCCTTCTTCCAGTAACTGCCCATTCTTCACTGGACAGTGTCCCCATCACTGCTTGGTAGCATTTCCACTGTCTCTCCACACTGAAACCAGGTGTTGTCCACCATTTTCCTATTGTTTAACTCACTGTATAAAAGGATCGAGGAAGCCATTCCTATCTTTGTCTAAAATGTTAAGAACAAAGGTAAACCAAGGTTCTGATTTTGTGGTGAAAGAGTATTCTTGTCTATTAAATATACAAGGGAAATGTGTTTTAGTGGAGGAAGAAATGTACCTTAAGATACTGTTTCAGATATCTTCCTTCATTTATTTATGTTGCTTGCCAGCTACCTAGTCATCTGAATTTTCCCGATGAACAAATATCTTAGTTTCCAAGCTAAGTCTTGAACACTATAACTTGCGAGATTTTACTTCTGCCTACATCTTGTACTTTGGGTGAAGAGAGGAGGAGGGTGCGGTGATAAATATTTGATTGATGAATTGATAGCTTGGATCAAGGTCCTGAGAGAATGAATTCCAGGGAAGGAGATCTTCATTTAGATGTTTCATCCGAGACAAATGGCTGGTTCCCAGCTAATCATTGCATCTTAACTAGTGACAGCTGGAGCTTACTGCTTGCATCCTGCCTTTCTTCCTTCTGTAAGGGCAGGAAACAGAAGGGCTTTGCAAAACACACCAGTCACAGACACTCATTAAAGACAAACCACTGACATGGAAAGTGAATAAGCAAAGGCTTCCTGGTCCCAGGCTGGTGTTGGGAAGCCAGGTTCAAGGGTGTGCTAAGTAGCACCATCAGCAGTCTTCCTTCGTTCTTGGGTCCTAGGGCAGGGGTGGTGTAGTCCCTCAGTCCTATCATATGCCAAGTCATAGCGCTGTAGGTATTACACGCCAGTAATTCCATCTAATAGAAATGGAGCCTGACTTTGTTCCATTCCTTTTAGCAAGATTGCATTTATAAATCACCGTGAGTGTCCTGGAGACTGCTTCAGGTGGGTTGTTGGGAGCAGTCTGGAAGAAGAATCTTCAGGATAATTTAGGATATGAGCCGAGAAGGGTAGGTCAGCTTTGCTGTTTAGAACCAGAGCTCTATGCCAAACTTGGCTTTGGAGAGATGCTTTCAAGGTAAGATTTGGAATTTGAATCTAGAATATGTAAAACCCCTGGAACTCACACTTTTACTTCCCATCCCACCCTCCCTGAGACAGTTCAGATTCTCATCCCTAGCCTCTGAAGCTGCTTTGGATAGGCAAAAGCATACATACTTTTTAATTACCAGAAGAGTTTGTAGCTCTCAGAGGAAAATAAGGTAAATAGCAGATCTGAGAGGGCTCTGTGGAGAATAACTGCGTTTGCAAGGAGAGGCAGGTCCTGGGCCTACATTTAAACAGCAGTGTGATCTTGAGTAAGAATTTTGATTTCTCTGGGCCTTTCCTTGTTTTTCTTCTAAACTTAAAGACAAAGTTATTTAGAGGAGCAAATAAGGAATAATCTTGTAAACTATTAAGAAGTCTGAGTTAGAAACTAAGTGTTTTCGGTTGCTATTGCAGAATTCTGAGATTAAGTCATTTATAAAGGAAAGAGTTTTATGTAATTTTGGCTTACAGTTCTGGAAGTCCAAGGGCGCACTGCCTGTGTCCATCTGCTTGGCTTCAGGAAGGACAGACCACTACTCCTTGCACCTCAGAAAAGCAGAAGGAAAAGCCAGCATGAGTGGAAGGGAGGGGACAAAGTGGTGACTCACTTTACAACAACCCATTTGCAGGCTAACCAATTTTCTTAGGAATCTCATGGCTTTCTTTAGGAGTACAGAGTCCCGTGTGATCTCTTAAATGATACCTGGCCTTTTCCATGACTTATAACCTCTCACCACTATAACACTGGCAATTGAATTTCAACATGATTTTGCTCTGGGACAAGCCATATCCAAATCAGCAGAAATTATGGTGCTAGGAGAGGATTAGAAAAAAATTATGCAAGCAGCAGCTACAGAGTGGGGGCTGGGACCCAGGTGTCATCATCCAGCACTGACCTCTACACGCGCTGGCTTACAGCTCTGCTCTCAGGTCAGGTACTCTGAGCTAAGAACAGGACTGATGTTAAAACATAAATCAAGGGGAGCTTGGTTGAATCTTCTTCTCAGGGCTTTTTTCTGTCATTGTGGCAACTCTGATATTCCTAACCCCTGGCAGGTTGCAGATACAAGCAGGACTCAATGGGCATTCGTCTAGGAAAGAATCTAATACAGCAATCTGTGGCTCCAGGGTTTGTGAATAGCCACAGAGGTGGCAGAGGCGGGGCACTGTCCTGCAGGGCTCTGTCTTCAGCCCTCTCCTGTGGCCTGCACTTGTATGCTCAGCACTGTACTCTTTCCTTAGGCACCTGTCAGTCCTTCTCTTTTGGTGCAGTCGTGGCTGACTTACTCTTGGACCTCCCCACCCAACCCCCACTGCCACAGTTTCTGCTCCAGGACCTCCCACTATATGAACTTACGACACACATATATCTTTAGTGGCAAAAAAACCCAAAACAAGAACAGCTAACCTCTTCCTACAGAATAGTCCGTACAAGTGTCTTCAAATAAGCCATTGGGAAATAAAACATCACAAACAATATTTAACTTTGATCATACTATTTGCTTTAATTATTAATGTGTTGTCATCAAAGAAAGTGGTAGGAGTTCATTTAAATACTCAGAAAGGAAAAGAAACAGTTCACGCTCTAGCCATCCCAAGATGTTTGAGCTACCATGTTGAATGGGCACAGGCAGGCTCACACATACTAGCAGAAGCTGCAGCGTCCTCACCAATGCACTCACTCTACAAATATGTATTGAATTGGCACAGCACTGAATGCTGGGAATATGTCCATGAATAAGGATCCTGATTCTTAGGGAAATTATAATGTAGCAGAAAGTGGAGTAGGCCAAGACTTAACAGTAGACATAACAAATAAGGGAAGTGTATAGTATGCAAACAGTAAGAGAAAACCATACCAGCGTAAGAGAAATAGGAAAGAGCTCTATTTGCATTGACATGGTCGATGTACATATCACAAAGGCAACATGTGAATAGTATCTGAAAGACAGGGAAAAAGTTAGCCTGGTATTATCTGCTACAAACAGTATAGTCAGTACCAAGGTCCTGAGGCAAGAGTGAGGTTGGCATGTCAGTGAAAACAGGAAAAGTGTTGTGCCTGAAATGGGCTGAGTCGAAGAGGGTATAGGAAATGAGATTATAGAGGAAACAGTAGCCAGAGAGGTAGGACTGAATACACTGATATATTATGTTCGCATTCTTCTAGAGAATGCTTGGAGCAAAGTGGCTTGATTTGACCGAGGGTTTAATTGGCTTCTGTGGTAGGTCTCATTGCATATTGCTATGGGACCACAAAGATAGGCCATCTGCACTGAAAATAGTACTGTCACTTTTTTTCTGGAAAAGGTTCAGAGGTGTTGGCTGCCAGGCTAAAATATCAGCACCCCTCACAGAGCTGAACTCCTCTGTGGTTCCTGTCATGACTCACTGTCTCCTGGAAACAAAATCCCACCCCATCCACTCCCATCCCACCCCATCCCATCCCATCATCATACAAAATGGTAAAGAGAAAAGAAAGATTCTCCTCCTCTGTCCTTCAGTTTTCAGAACTCTCCCTAATTCAGATTCCACCTAGAAGGATCCATTAGAACTAATTAACTGCCCTGCTTTCAGTAGGTATCTCTTCACTGTGATTAATGCTGGGTCAGAGACAGAAAGCTCGTTCCATTATGGTTCTTTTTAAAATTATTATTATTCAGGCTTCTAATACTGGCATGAACTGTGGGTGAATTTCTGAAGTCATGTTCTTCAGCTGTCACAAGCAGTAATAGAAAAATTCAATTTATAAAGAATTAGGAGAGGCAGGAGAGGCAGGAGAGGCATGCTCTTAGGTCTAGAACAAAGGGGATCAATCCTGACACAATGGCAGCATGACATTTGTGGACTTTGAAGATTCCAGGCTTCCTCTTCATTAATTAGGGAGAAGCAAGCTCTGGTAGTTAATTCTTTGCAGAAATTGTGCTCCCCAAGCAGATGCCAACTCATTCCAGCCGCCTCCAGATGCAGCTCGGCATGATAATTAAACCGTGTGCCGGCCCTAAGCTGGCACCGGGTTGGCACTGAGTAAACACTCAGCTATCTGTGGCCACCTACCACCCAGTAGTCTTAGGTGCAGCCTGGCACAGAGACATCATGAAACTGACTTTGCTTTGAATAGAGTACCTGAAGAGGTAGCACTTTCAAAATCTACAGCAAGAGCCATAAAACCAAGGTCACTAATCTTGAGGGCAGGTCTTCTGGGGCAGTCACTTTCAGAGTCCGCTGATCTTCCCAACTATCACTACTGTAGACTTCAGTAATCAATTATCCTAAAATGCAACTTGGTTTTAATTTTTTTTCATTACAAAAGTAATATACATGCACTGTATCAAAGCTAAATAAGGTACCATCCTATAAGAAAAAAAACTGTGGGGTTCTCCCTGCCCCTCCCATCCCCACTTGGGCTCCTCTGGGAAGTCTGAGGCTTGTGCTTGCATGCTCTTCCTAGCTGCAAGCTGTGAGCACTTTTCTGAGCAGCCAGGTACTGCCAGGGAACCTTAGCATTCCTGATGCTTCTCTATGCCCAGGAGAACTTGCAGCCTTCTCAGCTTCTCTGTTTCCACAGGGTTCAGTGTCAGATTGAACATCAACTTCAAACATAGTTTTGGAGTCTTGCAATTGGATATGACCACTGGGAGATGGGTATCTGTTTGTATGATCTTAATGTTTCTATGCAGAGGACAAAAGATAAATTCAACAACAAGGTTGTGGCATTAGTTGTAAAGTTGCAAGTAGATATGGTGAGTGCCATCTTTAGTTCACATGTGGAGGAACAGGAGCATCAAAAAAGCTGTCAGTGCTGCTGAGGAAGCAGAGGCCCACAGTGGCTCACACCTCCTAGGGAAGGGAGCCGGCTCCACCTCCAGAAGGTGCACACTGCCTAGCTCTGGGCCTTCCTCAGTTAAGGCAGGAAAGGCAGCAGTCAGTCCAGTCAGTGAGGAGTTCTCTGATGCTACCTCTAACTTCTGATGCTGCCCCCAGTTTCTTGAGAGATTTATCCACATGACTTCAGGCAAAGGTGAATGAGGCTGGGCATCTGGTCAGCATTCAGCAGTGGAGAGCAGAGAGGAGAGTGGCTGCCTCACAGATCTCTCCCAAACACCCTGTTTGTGAAGATGTTTTATTTGCTGATATAAGGCCTTTGTGACATGTCACAGCCCATTGACTCAAAGTATTTTAAACTCACTCTTCTGAGCAACTAAGGTTGACCTCAGACCCTTGTCTGGTTACCAAGCTGCTCTGACTTCTCAGGAAGCAAATGTTGTGCACATTTGATCATGTTATTTGTGACGTATTTGTAAGTTTCTGCCAGACTCTCTCCCTATCTATAATGTTCTCTCCTGAGGGCAGGGAATGTATAGTAAGCTTTCCAGGCTGCCCCCACAGAACTGCAACCAGGTATCATTTGAAAGCAGCTGTTCATGGAGCATTTATTATGTATTTCCTGATTGCTGGCTAGTAAGTTTTTGTAGTGGTTGTAGTTGTCATGGTGGCTGCTTATATGATATAATTTGACACAGGATGGTCGGCTGTATGTATTGGCTTTGTTAGGTTAATAGCACCCAGTCATGTAATTAAATACTAATCTAAGTATTTCTGTGAAGGTACTTTGTAGATGTTTCTAACATCTATAATCAGTTAACTATAAGAATAAAGATCATCCTAGATAATGTGAGGGTTCCTTACTCAATTAAAGACTTTTGAAAGAAAACCTTTTCCCAGAGAAGAAGAAATTCTGACGTAAGACTTCAACATCAGCCCCTGCCTGAATTTCCGTGCTGTCTCCCTCCATGAATTTGGATTTTCTCACCCCCCACTATTGTGTGAACCAATCCTAATCAATGAACATCCCTATCTGTATGTCTAGTTGTCTGATCCTATTGGTTGTCTAGAGACCTCTGGCATGACACACAGTGATTCATGTAAACCAAATAATTCATTCAGTTGATTCCACACCTATTTTCAGAGTGCCCATAACATGTCATTTGTAGTACTAAGAGTAGAGTAGCTTAAGGCAAAGCCAGAGAAGTGCTGGAAGTGCTCTAAAGAAACAAGCCCAGCCCAGAATCTGTAAGAACTGGTCCCAGACAGTGAGTCACCTACAGCTGCCTTCACCTGGGGACTGGCATGGAGCCAGAAGGATCAAAACATAATTGCCTGGTGCTCAAGATAGTGAGGCTTTGTGACACCAGAGAAAGGAAAGAAGAAAAAAGAAAGCAAGAAAGCAAGAAAGCAAGAAAAGCAGGCAAGCAACAAGTAGGATGGGGAAAGAGATGGTCTGACTGTATGACCTTGAGATTAAGAAAGCTTTGTCCTCCATGGACGCCTACACCCAAGAATTCCCTCTCCTGTTTGGGAGCATGACTTCAGCATGACTTCACTTCCTTTCCAGGAAGCCCCACAGATGTTTTATCAGCCAGAAAACTTCAGGGAAGGCCTGGCTTCGAGCTGTCGTTTAACTTTACAACATTCTGACCTAGAAGAGTGGCTGGTAATAAGAGTAGAAGGCGCCTTTGGCCTGTACAGACTCTCCCCCAAGTGACATCATTTCAATCAGCTTTTCAAAGGAGGATGATTTCCTGCCGGTAGTGAGCTTTTTTTGAAGGAGAATGGGAAAGCAGCATAGAAACAAAACAAACCAGAAGACTCAGGGAAGGCAGAGGTTTCTTAGCTTGCTTTTCACCTGAGCAAGTTGGTGTAGGTCCAAAACTATCCTCACCAAGAATAGTTTTGCAATGATTCCTTCCTGAGTGAGAACACTGCCATCCTATACTTTTGCAGAAGGCAAGACTCACATTAGCAACCATCCACTCCACTCTGTGAGCAACTTAGAGTCTGGGCAGAATTAAGTGAACCCATATAACACCACTGATGAATGGGGAAAACAAGTTGCCTTTCTCCAAGACACTTGATTGCCACCTGCTATAAAATTGTCTTAATTAGTATGCAAAAGTATGGTAAGTATGGTTTAAAGGTCACCCCATAGGTTTTTTTGCAAGGCACAACTATTCCTGGTGGTCCTCAAACCATTTAGATTTCTAATTTGAAGCTCCAGGGTCTCGTTTACATAGTCTCCTTGATTTCAGAATGCTGTTATGTCTAGAGCCTTATCCCACAATTTGTCACCAAGGTGGTTTGAACACTGTGACGCTTATTCCAACGTTCCAGCATCCACTGCCACTCAACATGCACATTATAGTTCTACATTATAGCTCTGAGGAGACTACGCTGGATTCCTACTGCCCATCACACCCATCACACGAGCTCAGTGCATATTTGTGTTTGGGTAGGCCAAATAGAATATCTGTTTACAGGTCTGTTGCACTTAGAAGACTATGAGCTACGCAAGATCAAGAGCCATGTCTTTTCCACTCCATAAACCTAATAGCATGTGATGCCTAATCAATATTAGGTTATTGGAAAGCAGGTAGCTTCTGTAGTTAGCATTTGAATGAATAATAAAAACAAGTGTTTCTGCTGGTGTTCTGACCTATAGGGTCCTAACCAGGGTCTCATTCACATGAAAGTGTTTTCATTTGCATAGGAGAACAAGGTTTCAGCTTGTGGAGTCTACATGTATGTTTCATTTGACCTTTAAAAGTACTCTACTCTATGCGTTATTATTAACATGTGAAGTGCACAGTACTAAACCCCTAGGCTTGCTCTGGGAATGCAAGAAAGTAGGGGAGCTACAGCTCAGACCCACTCGGCTGGTGGCCACACATGGCTTTTCTTTATTCTGTGTTGGTGCTTCCAAACCTGGCAGGGCTGCTCTGGACTGAGCCTGACACCACTGTGATGCAGCTATAGGCCCGGGTCTCTCTGCAAAGGTGGCTCCCTCTCCTGTGCTTCCATTCAGATGCCCAACAAGATTATGGGCTTTGTAGACACAGACACCAAGGCTATACACAGACAACATGTGATAGAATTTTCTAGGTCTTGTCTTAGTCACAAGAATTTTCTCTATTTTCCCAGTTCAGGAATTTTTACCAAAAGCTCTCAGTTGGCTTAGTTACTCTTAGAACTAGGAAGAGATTCAGCTAACTTATGATGGTGGCCCAGCAGCCAAGGGTGAAGGCTGGCAAGATGGCAGATGAGCCAAGGACCCTGTTCTACCCCCCATAGCATGAAGATGCCTGGGCGATCCCTACCCCTCTGCAGCTACTCTGATCTGGACATCTTTTCTCCAGCAGCCTCAGGGCTGAGGACAGAGACCCACAGCAAACAGAGAGCAGGAGAGACACTAGCTCAGTCTGTTTTGTGTCACTATGACTACAAATGGTACTTTATAAAATAATTATCAGGTAGATTCAGGCACCGTGCTCTGGAGGCTAAAAGTCTAAGCTGGGGTGAAGGGTTGTGCTATGTCACAACAGGGAGACTGCATCACACAGTTACAGCATCTGTGAGAGCAGAGAGCAGCATGCAGAAGGACAGTCACAGAGCAAGAGAGGCCCAGAAGAGGTGCCAGGCTCTGCTTACAACAGCTCAGAGGTAACCAGTGCAGCCCAGAAACTAAGCCACTCAAGAGCCAGAGCAGATTGGTCCGGTGAGGTGCACCTCTAAGGTTGTAGGAGAGCAGAGAGTGCTGCCTGATTTGTATCCCTAGCACCTCACCTGCAGCAGAACTTGCATAGTGGGGGCTCCACAGAGACTTAATGAGTGACAGGATGGCTTTTCCTGCAGGGCAGCTGTCACAGGCATAGAGGCAGTTAAACAACTTCTCACAGAGGATTTGGGTTATACCTACATATAGAAACGTGTATGTACATATACACATATGTATATATGCATATTTTAAGCAGCAAAACACATAACTTATGTGTCAGGTGGTGGTCTGAAAAGAGTTATTTTGTACCTTTGTTAATGTCAAAAAGAAGACACATTAGTCCATATAAGGATGTAAGAATTCTTTTGACAACTTTGGTCCAGAAATTCCCAACACCTGCCATGCTAGGCACTGGTGAGCAGTGATGGATTGATTTCTAGTTGTCTCTCGCTCTTTCTTCCAGTGGTTCTAAGATGATAACCGAAACTTGCTACTCATTTTAAGGGTGGCACTGTTGAGAGAGGTTGTTTTCTTAAAACTTACTTTTACTTGGGCAGTTTGAATATATTACCTTATGCAGCTTCTATAACAAATGAGGAAGAGTTAATCAGGCTGGGCCACAAAACTTCATTTAAGGATAATATAATTAGGGCCAGGAGATAGCTCAGCAGCATAGGTTTCCCCTGGCAAGTGCAAGGTCCTGAATTCAGCCCCTGGTGCCAATAAATAAATAAATAAATAAATAAATAAATAAATAAATAAATAATCATATAACCAGGCCACATATGATGGCACACAGTACTTGAAAAGCTGAGGTAGGAACTGTAAATTCAAGGCCAACCTAGGTTACAAAGTGAGGTCATGTCACCCTAAAATTCGTAGTGAGACCCTGTCTTTATTTTTTTAAAAATTTTATTTATTTATTGTTTCAGCTGCCCAAGCTTTCCCAAACAGGCGCTTTAGGCCACTGAGCCATCCCGCCGGGCCCTTGAGACCCTGTCTCTTTAAAAGACAGAAAAAAAAAAAAACACAACAAAAGATAAACCAAGAATACTATAACTGATATGTCACATACTTAAGATGGGCTCTATAGAAAAGAATACCATTCATTATGAATAGCAAATAACCAAAATGTAAATTGAGTTAGAAAATGTTTTTATGTCCCTTGGGTGACAATGCTTGAGAGAAACATAAGGATATTGAAAAGAAACTAGTTTTTTCAAGAAAGGCTTTAAATCTGAGCTATAATTTGGGGGTCGCTGTGCACCGTTCCCCACCTCTCTTCACTGGTCTCATGTTCTCTCACCATTTCCCCTTCTCTTCTGCTGGCTGCACACTTTATCTACCTACCTCACCTCTCTGGCAGTTGATGCCTTTCTCTGTTGCCATTATAAAGATTTTTTTCTTACCTTCTTTTTTTGCAACTTGAAATAGAAAAGAGGCCACAGCATTAGAACCTGTCAAGACTACCTGTGTGGCTGTCCCTGTTAGCAATGATATAGCTTATCATTTGGATTCTAATAGAAAAATCTTTCATATTTCCCTCAAGAGCATCAACAACTGTGAAAACTTCAATATAGTATTCCTAGGGGATAGGGTGATAGCTCCATGGCACAAGTGCCTTCCCTGACAAGTACAAGGTCATGAGTTCGATCTCTGGTCCCACAAAAAAAAAAAAAAAAAAAAAAATCAATATTCCTGTGTTCTTGGTTCTAATTGATATAAAAATTATGTTAATAATAATTGTTGTAATTTAGGTCACAGGGTGGGGTCAATGTCAATATAAAGACCTATCTCAATGGTGTTTTGCTCCATAGAATATCTAAGGCGATTTGCTATTATGTTATAGCATGAAGGCCAGCTCTGTTTGGGAATATGAGCTAAAGATCCCTTAGGTCCCCATCTGAGGACCAAGAATGCCCTGTTTCTGGAACTGCACTTCCTGTTCTTTCAAACATGGACAATAATACCTACTTTCCCAATCTCATTAGACTGTTAACAGACGCAAGCATTGCAGAAATTAATTTGATCTTACAACTTTAAAACACTAAGAGGGGAGCCAGGAAGTTAGCTCAACGGTCTAAGCACCTTCCTGGCAAGCACAAGGACTCGGGTTTGATCCCTGATTCTGCATGTCACATGGGCCCTGAGCTGAGTCAGACACCACGTCCAGCTGTGGTGCCATCTGCCTGTAATCCCAGTGCTAGGGAGGCTGAAACATGAGAATCTCTATGAGTCCAAGCTGTAGTGAAACTCTGTGCCAAATACATAAATAAATGATTTAAAAAACCTAGAAGCTATGGCATTATAAATGATCAAAAAATGAATTCTGGCTATCTCTCCTATGTTCTTACAAAAAGGTAATTAGATAATTCTTTATAGTCTGACACCACCTAGGAATACCGCAGCGTGGAATAAGAAAGGTAGAGATTGCTCAGAACCTTGCATTTATTTTTGGAATCATTATCAACAACGTAAGTGAGCAGTTTCAATCTTAAGGACTCTAATCGTTTATTTGTGTAAGGTGAGGTCATTAAAAGAAAAAAAAAAAAAAAAGAACAAGAACAAGTGCTGTGCTGAGGGAAGGCTGCATTTATGGCTGCCTTTTTGTACCTGTATTAGACCTTGTGCATTTTCAAGTGCAAAGCAGAAAAGCACATTTAGAATCTGACTGTGTCAGAATCTGCTTGTGTCAACTGAAAACTAAGGCAGCTCTTTTCCTTAGGGGCCTGACTCAGGTATCCAAAATACATCCTTGCCTATAAATAACAGGAGTATTCTGCACTGTGATTATTTTTCTCCACCTTGGTTATTTAGGGATTTCAGTTCACCCTGGGTAAATGATATGTGTCCTTGCAGAATAAATGCTGTGATGTGTGAGACATTCATGAAGGACAGCAACTCATGCCATGCACCATGTCAGCTACAGACCAGCACTGGCATAGAATCTTAGCTTCTGGAAGAGTGTCCCAGCTTACAACAGACCTCTCTCAGAAGCCAGGCTTATAGCAGGCAGGGTACACTGTCTTGTTTTAAAGGATCCATTACAGAGAATAAGAGCCTGACATTGTCAGCCTGGGGAGAGACAGTGCGATTAAGTGAAACATTTGTCTTCTCTAGCACTTGTATCTTGTCTAGGAGAGGACATTGCCTGCTCCAAAAAGTGAGAAAAGCCCAAGACAATGTTTTCACTACTACCTGTTCAGCTTACTCACACATCACCAGGTATGCCATGCCAGAAAGCAGAGGCTGAGGAGGCCAGAAAGAACTCTAAAGAATGGGCCGAATGTGTTTTACAGTCCTTATTAAAGGGCTTATGTTGTTGCAAATCTGAAAATCAAGAGATATACATAAAAAAGTAGATTTCTGGAAGTCTTTGAAAAGTCAAAAGGTCTGAGCATGTTGGACCTAAATTCTGATATGTCTACCATTAGCTATAGGTGGGTCGTGTCTGCTGTCTTGGGATGAGGCTTGTATTCTTCAGTTTGCCACAATCTCCACCTCCCCCTATCACCCCCTTCCCCTGGTGTACTAAAGGCAGTCCTCTTGACTTCTGTGGGGGATGGGAGAGAGAGAGACAGAGGGCAGAGAGATGGGGGAGAGAGAGAGAGAGAGAGAGAGAGAGAGAGAGAGAGAGAGAGATTAACATGCTGGCTAGACAGTTCTGGTGTAGAGAGGGCTGGGAGGCTAGAGATACCTTTGTAAGAGCAAAGATTAGGCAGACCAGCTCTGTCTAATAGTAATATAACATAAGCCACATTTGCACAGAAAATTTTCTAGTAGTTGCCTTGTAAGTAAAAGCACATGAAATCTTTAATTTACTCAAAGTATTTTAATTTCATCATTAATCAATTAAAACATTATTGACATAGTTTACATTATTTTTGTCCTAATAAGTGCTCAAAACCCAGTGTGCATTAACCGCCCCCCAACATAACTATCTTCATGCAGATTAGGAATTCATGGTCACATGGAGCAGTGACTACCATAGTGAACATGTAGAAGGGGGAAATCCAGAAACTGTTGACTAACTTTAGTTTTATCTATCAACTTTATGGGATCCAGAAGAAAATCACATTTTTTGAGTGTTCACTGTGTACAAATATAAGAAAACCTGTTTTATTTTATCTTGAGTGTACTACTATAGGATAGCTGGAGTCAAAGGCAGAAGCATTAAAATGTGCCTTCTACGCTGCCCAGCTCTGTCCCCTACCACTGCACTTCCTTGGAGCTTCTCATCTTTAAAATTGGTAATAATTATATTTTTCTTACTTAAAAGTTACTGTGACATTTATAAAATTGCTTTGTAAACTCTAAGTAACTATATAGATTTAACAAAAAGAAAACTTTCAATGTACGTCATCCCCTGTACCAGGAACTTGGCACATGTATCCCTCTCCATCTTTATAAAACTGCTATCTAATGGCCAGACCTTAAAGAGCAAGACACAAAGACTGAAAGAATTAAATAGCTTGTGTGATCAGGCATGTGGATAGTAGTGGAAACAGTCACAGGTTGAATGAACATAGATTGTACTACATTCATTGCAGGCAGTGCCATGAGGAAAGAGACAGACAGATGGACAGAGACAGACAGACAGACAGACAGACAGACAGACAGACAGACAGACAGACAGGCAGGCAGGCAGGCAGGCAGGCAGGCAGACAGGCAGACAGGCAGACAGGCAGACAGGCAGATAAGCAGGAAGGCAGGAAGGCAGGAAGGCAGGAAGGCAGGAAGGCAGAGAAGAGGACAAGCAGACAAAGAGATAGAGACAGGGACAGAAAGAGAATGAGAATAAATCTTACCTTTCACCCAAACACATTTTAGTGTTTTCAGAGATGAAACTGAGGTGTTACAATCATACACAGAAGATGCAGATGCCAACCAGTGGCCAGGTAACTTTAGAACTCGGTTAATTCTAGGGTTGTCAGCAGGGCTATGATGATGAACGCCTGTAGTCCCAGCACTTGGGAGGCTAAGGCAGGAGGATTGGTGCAAATTTGAGGCCAGCCTGGGCTACAAACAGTGAACTCAAGGCCAACCTGAAATGCATAGTGAGACCCTGTCTCAAAAAGACAGGAAAAAGAAAAAGAAAAAATTCTAGCATTGTCATTTAGGATTTAAGTCCATTGAGCCCTTGCACTGAAGTAATCTCCTGATTATTAAGATTATTTTTTATTGCCCTAAATGAAAAGACTGTGGTTGTGCCTCTCCAAAAGAGGAAATTAATGCACAGGACGATAGATAAATTCATTATCATTTGGTGTCTCTGCTCCTCTTTTGCATAGATAACTTTAATCACTGTTAGTCGATCCCAATTTCTGTTTTCCTGTTCCCTGGAAAAAGAGCTACCACTTCTCTAACGAGACAATTTAATGTCCATTTTTCTAACTCCAGTCTGACTCATGCAAATTCAGATAAGGAAGATTATTTGACTAAGTTCCTTTATAATTGCACGTAGACTGTTTTAGCCAAGGCACTAAAAAGAGTTTCCATCCCAGCAGTGGCCCAGTAGGTGTCAACCCATAGTTTTCACCACATGCCCACCAGTTCTCACCACGTGGGCCCGCTTTTGCTACATGTTTACTAATTGCTTCCCCCTTTTATACGTGCTGTTCCCACTTCCCTGCGTATCTTGTTCCTTCGTTTCTCTTGCTCGTATCTTGTTTGCCTTTCAAGAACTGCTTAGCTGGGGTCAAGGAGCTGCCTCAGGCCCACACTTCAAAGCACAGGTTGTCTGCACCTCTGTCACCTCACATTCCTTCTCACACTGTCAGTGAGTAAGTTCATGTGTGGCTTTTACCCAGCTAGACAATGCTTCATTGTAGACAGGGTTCTTATACTCATAATGTTGTACGTGTCCGCATCGCTTAAAGTATTTTATTGACTGAAGGCATCAATACATTTCTCTATAATTGGGTTGGATTTATAATAGATGTGTAGGATCTGCTGAATTAAATGCATTGCAGATTTGAAAGCTGTCTAGAATAGTTCTTCTAGACAGAGAAAAGCTGTGTCATGGTTTCAAGACTCTGAATTGTCCCATTTTCCTTTTCTCTCAGCTACTTCTCTCTTAACCTTAATTGTGAGTAACAAATCTTGCCAGATTTCAATTTTTTTTTACATCTGTTTAAAAATACTTAGGTAATGCTACCCCCCCAACACACACACACACACACACACACACACACACACACACACACTCTTCCAATGTGTATTATTAATTTCCCTCAAGCCAAAGACTGAATTATCCTGCAAGTATACCATCAGAGTAATGTGGAAAGCAATAAAATTTGTATGGATACAGAAAATCCTTGCTCCTGGTGAAATTGAAAAACTAACTAAAAACTCTGACTCATCTGTCTGCATTTTTCTTGGTTTAATAAAGCAGAACAAAATGTACAGTGGCCATGAATAAATCTTTGTGCCCTTCAACGTAGTGAGTAAGTGTGTGTGACTAAAACAGAACAGGAACAAGTCTCATATCTTGAAGAAAAATAAAAGCTCCCAAGACTGGTTAATTCTGGACACTCCCAGTTCTGGAAAAGAGGACTACATCTTGGGCTTGAGTCCTACTGATGTTCTACTTGTCAATAGGAACCTGTGAGGAATAGTTATTGTCTTAAACATAACTACAGTGATAGGATTCAGGGATCCATAAATTTCTTAGGCTCCCAGAGGGTCCTTTTCTCACATGTTCATCTTTTTTTTTTTTTTTTTTTTTTTTTTTTTTTTTTTTTTTTTTTTTTTTTTTTTTTTTTTTTTTTTTTTTTTTTTTTTTTTTTTGACTTTGCATCAAGTTGTGTTTTGAAATCAGCAAATATGGGGCCACGGGAATGTTGGCCAGGCAGTGCATTCCTTTGGAGTCTGGGTTTTCAGGTCCTTAGAGAGAAGAGTGGGCAGCCAGTTTTCTTGAGAACAGGCACTCCGGTTTACCTTTAAGTAAAACAAATGAAATTCCACTGCAAAGACTGTTATCAGAAATCCCCAAGCCCTGCCCAGCTCCAGAACTCTGCCATGAATATGTTAGCAAGTAAACAGAACTTTGAGTCACTGTACTGTGTTACACCTGCCTTGGGCTAGTTTAGAGTTATTTGGCTTTCCAGCTTGTGGGATTGGCAGTGGTTTGTTCTTAAAAGCTGCATTTTAAAATATCTGAAACCAACTGAGTTGTGCCTAAGTCAGAGTCCATCAGAAGAGTCCCTGGGGTCACAGAACTCTGCATGGCCTCAGCACCTGGAATGCCCCAACCTTTCCTGGCTCCGAGGCCCCAGCCAGCATATCTGATGCCTGTGCCAGGTAAGGGCACAGACCTGGGGCAAAGATCCGGCTGAGAGGCAGCTCCAAGCGGCTGGCAAGCTGTGAGCATCCAAGACTTTGAAATGCTTGATTTAGCTTGTGGATGCTGCTCAAGAAGCAGAAAGACTTTGAGAATGAGGAGGAATGGGGAGCCAAAGGTATGCCAGGGGAGCAGCCAGCCAGTAAGATCAGAGTGGGAATGCGATCTAATTGGCCCCTGCAGGCTGGTGAGGCCTGGAGACATTCAGTTATGTACCTGCCAAGAAAGTTCAACATGCAGGCTCGGACTTACCCAGTTGGGAGGCACTTAAGTATCAATGCCAAGGGGGAGCCAAGGGCAACCATAGGCAAAATAACAGCCCATTGTGGAGTTGTCCAGCACTCCACAGGCTGACAGAATGGCACTCCAAGCCCACCCCAGCTCGGCTTCCCCACTAAAGGAGGTATAATTAATTAATATGAATTCACCATAATCACTCTGTTCTTGGCTGTATTCTATACAAGTTTATACAATATGTCAAAGACTTTCTTTAATTTCTACAGAAAGGATCAAAAGATCAGTGGCTAAAGGGTTCCACTGAGGCTGGATCTGTAGAGTCATCTACTTCAGAGCTAAACATGAGTGTAAGCAACTTGTCTGTCACATTTCTAGCAAAGACATTAAAATCTCCAAAGGACAGAAACTTTAAATCCTCCAAATCGGATCTTGTGCATAGTAGGTACCAAGCTTATGTTGCCTGAAAGGATCAAATTCCAAGATGAAATGAGTGACTGGCGAGCTCATCTCCACAGGCACAGCCATGGAGGGAGTGTGAGAGTGACATCTTTTAACATCATAAAGAGAATCAAATGCTTTCCATTCACTCACCCAGGAAAAATAAAACAAAATCATTCTACTTTTTGTCGTGGTCTAGTAGCCCCAACATTGAAAAATAATTCTTTATTTGGCTTTCTCTTGTTTATTAGAAATCTAATGAGGAAGGGTGTGCACCCATGTATGTTTGTGTGCTGTGTTAAGAGAATTAAAGTAATCATTACAGCTTATAATCACAATGGTTAGCGTTGAAAATGCTATTGGTGGAGTCCAAGTTCATTAGTGCTCAAGCTGAAAAGATACTAGCCATTGACAAGAGCCTACGAACCTCTGAATACTTGAAAACCATAACTGGCAGGGGCAGTGTAGGAAGGAGGCTGGAGTTAAGGCAGTTTTCACAGGGCTACCAGGTGTTCCCTGTAGCAGAATAAGGGCTCGTGGCAGCATCTCAAGTCCCCTTCCTTAAATGAGTCTCCCTAGGACATTCTACAGGGTAGCTGGTCACATTGGTCCTGGTGGAGTCTGTACACATCACCACAGGCTTTTGAAAGTCAGCCTGGGCCAGGCCGGGGAGATAGTTCAGTGGTATAAGTGCCTACTTTAAAAATGTGAGGTCCTGAGTTCAATACCTGTTACAGATTTAAAAAAAAAAAAAAAAAAGTTGGCCTATTTTAACTCTTGTCATCAGAATGATCATCTAGGAACTTGCAAAGGAACTTTCATGGTCTTTGGATTGCAGCATTTTGTGATTTTGGGGTACACTGTGACGGTCACTATTGCATCACTCCAGCTGCTAAAACCAAGAAAGCCATGTCTCTTTCAGGAAATTCATAATTCTTTAAAAGGTAACAAGCCCCTTTCAAGAATTGAGGCTACACTCTGACTTCAAAATCCTAACACATGTGGTACTGATGCATCCTGATTTCTTTGAATACTGTCCATCTCAAAGGTTTTGCTCTCTGCCTCCACGTACTTCAAGGGTGGCTCTTACAAGGGTTTGGTCCTGGCTTCTGGTCTGGAATACAAAACTTTCAGTCTGATAAACAAAAAATAAAACAAACAAACAAACAAACAAAAAACCAAGCAATGTTCTTCCATCAAATGATGCTTCTGAATTGACAGTGACCGGTTGTCCTCATTGACTTCAGAGCTGAAGAAGGCATCAGGAGCAAGACAGAGATGGCTCTATCCTCCCTGGTGCCTCAGGCTGAGGAATTCAATGGCCAAGTCAAACATTGGAGCAAACCACAAGTCCTTAACTGCTGCCCCACAAGCTGAGCTCTGTTAAGACTTAAACAAATTTGATCCAATTTTCACCCACTTTTCTTTTTTATTTATCACTATGCATTGGACCAGAAGCAAAAGAGTCAAAACATTTCCAGCAAAGCTGAATTTTCAAGAGTATTTGTAGTTAGCCTGGAAACAGTAAGTAGTAGTAGAAGTTATAGATGTGCATTATCAGTCCAGCAATTCCTCAAACCTCAGCTTTTGTACATAAATAGATAGGCTTTAATAGGGTTGGGTCTCTGAACCACAGGAGAGTCTCCAAATAACTGAGTTAAGAACCTTAATTCAAACGTGCTGCATTTCGAGAAAACTGGCAGATAGGTGTTTGTACCAATGGAAAGGATGCCACCAGAGGAAAATGTATCCCTGGGATGTCAGAAAGGACCCAGCAGGGTGGAGGATGCTGCCACACCAACACTAGGCTAGAAAGACAGTATTCTTGGAGCCTAAGTAGTTGTTTCTGCCATGGAGAGGCAGTATGTAACAGTGACACTTAAACAAAAAAAAGGGCTCATTCTTCTGGGTTTCAAATCCCAAATCCTGCTGCATACTGCCTAGCATTAAGCAGGTTACTTACAGTCTCTAAAGTAAGCGTTGTTCTCTTACAGTGGCATCAATGATATTGGTGCCATGAGGACATGCTATGACAAAACTCAGGATGGTGCTGATTCAGGAGCTTATCTGAAGACTTCCAAACACTCTAGTACTCTGCTGAGGCCCTAATTCTCATCTCACTGGGAGGAAAACCTAGTGCTGTCTCAGACTGTGGAAGTCTAGCTTTCAGCAGCTCTCTGGCACCATCTCCAACTGCTATCCCCACCAGTTCCAGATCCCTGAATGGCTTATAGTCTCATTATCCAATCAGCCTGATAACCAACCAAGCTGGGTCCTTCCTCTTGAAGTCTCCCTTGTGCCATGTGAGACTCCCCTATTGAAGCCCCTTCCTTAGAAAGCACTGCTCCTGCCATGCTAAATGAAATGGCAAATAGCTTCTCCCCTGGGACTCCTTATGTGGGAGTCCCTTATTTGCTGAGTGATATGCAACAGGATCCCACATTCTCCAAAAGATCCCTTCTGGTGCTGGAGAGATGGTTCAGCAGTCTTAAGTGCCTGGTGGGTGCAAGGACCAGAGTTGGATCTCCAACCCCACATGCCAGGCCAGCCCTGGAACCCTGGGTGCTCCATGCCAACCACTGAAACTAAGTGTGGTGGTGTATGTGTGTAACCTCAGTGCTTGGGAGGCTGAGACAGGAGGATCACTAGGAGTTTGAGCTGTTTAGCAAGACCCTGTGCCAAATAAATAAATAAATAAACAAACAAACAAATACATAAATAAATCACCCAGATCTTGCAAGAGAGGTGTGTCTGAAATCTGTGAGACTTATAAAAACATCCATAAAACCAGAATTGATCACAATCTTCACTTAGCTCCTGTCGTTCTTGGTTCCCACTGTACTGTTCCTCACTCACAAACTGCAGAGAACATCCCTGCCATCCTTGGACCATCAGGGCTCCTGTCCAGGGGCAGCTATTGTGTAGTCTTTGGGGGCCAGGAGAGTGCCAGATGCCACATAGAGGGGAGAGTTTGTCAATCTTGTCACTGGGTCCTGATGTGAGCCACTGACCACACCATGCCTCACTGAGGCTTACAATTTTATCTGATTTTCCATCTTCCCAGTGACCACAGGTTTAAAATCCTCCATGACCAAGAGAACTGATTGCTTTAATTGTTCTTTGTTGTTTGAAAAATGGCTTAGAATACATTGCACTGGGATAGCTTTATTCATAGAGGACTAAAAATAAAAATATATGCTTCCTTCTCGAATGAATAGGCCAAACTTAGAATGTACCAGCTATGACCAGGACTCTGGAGTTGACACTGAGTCCTGGTATGAATCCAGTTACTAGCAGAATAACATCAAGCATTATTCAACCACTCTTAATATGAAGGACCAGTTATTTTATCAATAAAAAAATAGCAGCCGGGCATGGTGGCTCACACTGTAATCCCAGCACTCAGGAGGCTGAGGCAAGAGGAATGGTGTGAGCTCGAGACCAGCCTGGGCTACAAAAGTGAGTTCAAGGCCAGCCTCAACTGCATAGTGAGACCCTGTCTCAAAAAAAAAAAAATAGCATTTACTCCACTTTATCAGTCACAAAACAAAAATGACACCAGTTACTTTAACAGAATGAATTAAATATAAAGAATTATTGGAGTTCAAGGTTATCAACTATAGGTAACTGAAAGAGTGGAAAGATAAATCTATGATATCACTAAGAGGGAAAGGCAGCAAGTTACTGCTACCCCTAGCACTAGGAGGCCAAGGGCAAGGAGCTGAATTATTCTAACTCGAGACTTGAAGATTTCCACGAGCTGAGCCTGGCACTTCTATGCTAGCACAGAGTTTCTGAGTGGGCAGGACAAAGTTGGCTCTGTGAGTACTGAAACCAGAAAAGTAGATTCTACTATTGTTACTGGAATGAACCTATATCCAGGTCAGGGAGGCACTGCTGGTAACACATTGCTGGAAGAAAGAGCCAAGAGCAAGCAAAGCAGAAGAAGCAGGCCTCTTCTTTACCCGTTAGACTTGAAGTCTCCTCTGCTGCCTTCCAAGCAGCTAACAGGATGTAACCTGTGGAGTCCCCAGGTTCAGAATCCCAAAGCATGGCAGAGAGCTGTGGTCTGGAGGTCCAAGACCTGAACTTCGCAATGGCTGGCTCACCATTAGGATAAAATGCACATACGCCACTTACTATAATACCCTGGTATAAGCCAAATAGCTGTCATCATTATTGTTACCATTATCTCTATTATTATTTTTTCAAAATTACTGGAATTTTATTTGCCTCAGGCTTATGACTTGCAACCAAAGACGTTGTGCAAAGAAAGCAAAGATTAAGTTCACTTTAGGGAGACGGAGACGATACGCATTGGTGACATAGGAAATCAGGTGGACAAAAGAAGCCATCCAGCACATGATTTAGATTGCAATACTCAATAGCATTTTCAACAAAATTTTTTAAAACCAAGAGCAAAAAAATTAAACAATGTTTATAGTAGACATGAATCTCATAAAGTTTAAAAAACAATTTTTGGATCATAAAGTGGAAAAATGTATATATAGGTGAAATCTAACTACTATACATTTATCACCTATTACAGCTGCTTATATGTACCACAGTATAAAAAAATACCAAACAAATAAAAATCTTGAAAATTGCCTGATGAAAAATAAAATAACCAGTGGCTTTTACTGGCTTCTCCTGGTTACCAGTGCCACAAAAGACAAAAATCTCATCCAAACAGGTGATAAAACCAGGCACAAACCTTTACCAATTTCGCCCCCCCCCATAGAAATATACTACCCACTCATTTTTTTTTTTTTTTTTTTTTTGTCTTTTTGAGACAGGGTCTCGCTATGGAGTTGAGGCTGGCCTTGAGCTCACTTTTGTAGTCCAGGCTGGTCTCGAACTCGCACCAGTCCTCCTGCCTCAGCCTCCCAAGTGCTGGGATTACAGGCATGAGCCACCACGCCCGGCTACCCACCCATATTTTCCATCAAAAACTTTTGTTTGGTTTAATGTTTGAATCTTTGAGGCCCATTTAGTCACAATATGTTACAGACGTTGTGTTTTTTACATCATCATATCACATGTTTGTCTGGCACTATTCTAAAGCTAGTTTATAAGATGAGGAGGACACAGAAAGAACCCAGTGACCACAGGATGCGTGAAGTCACTGGGCAGAAATGGGAGAGGAGAGGAAAATACTCAGTCCCACGGGGATCACCCCTCATTAGTCCCGCTTGCTTCTGACTGGTCGTTTTCATCCTGCTCTTTGTCACTGCCAAAGTCGCTCACCGCTGGCTTTGCTTTTCCTCAATTTTGCCTTTTCTTGCCTTTTCCTTTATCCCAGTCTTTCTCACCTCTCTTATTGAGCTTGACTTTCACCTTAACAGAATTTACCTCAGACTCAGACTTCTCTTCATCTTCCTCTTTCGCATTGCTTTCCTCCTCACCTTTTTCCTCTTTGACAATTTTCTGCCGCACGCTCTTAAACACTGAGTGTAAGACAATGGCATCCTTATAGAACAGGGATCCCACCAAATTGAATGTCTAAGCATTATGACACAGAAGTGTGACCATATTTCTCCAGATCACCCAGGCTCCGGTACTCATAATTACAAATTTGTTCCTTTTTTTTTTTGCAAATCCACTGGCTTTCTAATTAATTCATAGTATTCTGGAAACTCCTGGAAGGCAACTGAATGCAGACTTCGCTGAGCTGCCACCCTGAACTATCTTTGTAGTTAATCACAGTATCAGTGATAGCATTCATCTGTTCTGTCAGTTTTGGGGGATTTGATGACAGCTTATTGGTTGGGGGGCAGTCTCTCCTCTTAGCTATTTCTCTATTTTCCTTCACAGGAATTTTATCCACATTTCTTCACCTTTTTTTTTTTTTTTTTCTCTTAAGCCATATTTCCTCTTCCATTTCTTCCAAATTGCCATTTTTATTGGCCCCATAGTTTGCCTGTAACATAGTTCAGGAACAACAACAGGCCAGGACCAAGTCTCTCCCACCTATTATTATTATTATTATTATTATCATCATCATCATCATCATCATCATCATCACCATCATCATCATCACCATCATCATCATCATCATCATCATCATCATCATCACTGATAAGTGAGCTTGACAACTAGATAGAAAATAAGACATGCTCTGTGATTGATTGTGAGTGAAGATTAATTTCTGTGTTTCTATCTTTTTTCTTTTCTCTATTTTTTTCTTTTTTCAGAAAGTGTCTACAGGGTGTTCAGGGTCTCACTACTAGATTGGACTTGTAGTGATCTGCCTATTTACAGCCTCCCAAGAGCTGGAATTACAGGAATGTGCCACCACGCTCAGTCAGTCTCAATTGCTGTCTCAGTGCAGCCTGGGGGCCTGGCCAGCATTAGGCCAGAGGACTGAACCATTGGGCGCTGCACCTGCTTGAAAGTGCTTTAATCTGCTGAGCTATTTGGCCAGCCCTGTGTTTCTGTCTTTGGAGGTCTAATTGAGAATGAAACTTTGGGTATAATACACAGAATATGATATCAAAGAATACTAGTTGTGTGAATTTGTTCTCTAAGACATTCCTTAATTTCAATTCCTATGGCTTATAGGAGGCCTGCCCCCCTTCACTCCTTCCCAGATTTATTAATTCCCTCCCCATCCACCCTTCTCCACCCTATCACCGTCACTCCTGCTGGCCCCACATTCCCTCCTACTCTACAGCTCTGATCTCACCACATACCTATACAGTAAGACCAGATTCAAGGGACTAACATTAAACACCCCCATTGATCTGTTCAGCAGCCCTAAAACTGCTATATTTTGCTGGATTTCACACACTCCTTCTCACAGAAGGAGGAAGCTGGGTCGGGGCTGACCACCAAGGCACCTGCCTCTGGATGTCCTAATGGGATCTCTAACTCATCATGTCAGGATCTGACCATTTGGCTCCCACCTACCTTGTTAACTTTAATTAGGTCCCCACCATGGTTGAGGTAATGTCCAAGTGTCCTGAGCTCCTAAATTGCTGCTCTCTGCCTATTCTTTAAATTACAACTCCCTTCTCTCTCTTTCTAAGAGTCTTCCTTTACAATTATCATCTGATCCCATCAGCCAAGGCTAAAAGAATCTCATCAGATTTCCTAACCAATGAAAAGAATGAGCACAAAAGTTATTAATTTATTGAAAGGCTAACTTGGGATGAGAGCAAACTCTTTTAACTCCCTGTTAATATTTTTATCCATACTAGGTTGCTTTTCTTAGTTTGCATCTATTTCTCCAACTAAATGACAGGTTATGTTAGGGTAGGAATATTTCATGATGGTGTGTTCTATAGAGTCCTTGATATTATTGTCTATAATTCAAATAGCAATCTTGTGAAGTAGCTATTATTCTCATTCTGTGAGTGAGAAACTAAGGATCAGAGAAGTCAGGTAACAGGCCTATGATCAAATAATCTACAAATGACAAGACTAGGGTACTGGATGCCTACTATGTGCTTGGAATGGTGCCAGTTCTCAATTGAAAGAATTTAAAATACAGTTTACTTAAAGGATAAAAGTTACTATTTGAGTAGAGTTTGTAATAAGTTCAAAATAAGTAAAACATTCAGGACAATGGAAATTTACATAGGACAGGCACTGAAGCCTAAGTGAAGAGAAAAATGAAGCTGGCAGTTAAGCATGTGCAGTGAGTATATAACCTCAGCAATGGGCATGAGGGGCATTGCCTAGAAAGACAAAAGTGTGAACAGATACTGATAAAAACAGAGTTTGGGGAAGTGAGTGCAATCGGAGGGGCAGGTGGGAAACTCCTTCAGGGTAAGTTATACTGATAGATGGGCAAAGTTACAGAAGGTTTTGAATATCAGTAGTTGACAATAATAATATTATTATATCATTCATACAACATATAAGTAAAAAACCAAGGACTGGAAGTTAAGAGACCATTGATAAACTATGAAGGCAGCTTATGGAGTGATAGAAATCATTATAGGCATAAGGATTATCCTTATCACTATTCCAATAATTACTAAATATGGAATTATTTTTCAAGGTAGAGTTGCAAAAGTGAATATAAATTTTGTAAATTCTTTTCCAACAGCAAACTGTTCCATTTTCCTGAAACACATGCAAGTAAAATGTGTAAGCATTCTGCCATAAAGAAACAGAGATGTTGTTCTGACAGATTTAAAAAGCTTTGGGTTGCCAGCTGCATCGCATCCGTTGCACTGGTCTTGCTTCATCTTTGCAGGTGATATGCTTCTACTATGTTTCTAAATTCTGCCCTTTTCATTTAAAGGTGAACCCACAATTCAGTGAGCAAATGCATGAGGCTAAATGTGTGCTGCTTTCAATTTACTGATGTCCAAGTTTAAGGTGCCATTTCTTTTAACACATAGTGCCAGCGATTTTACTTGTCCTATCCGAGTATTTGGGGAAAATTTAACAAAACATTCCGTTTCATAAACTTCAATAAACAAAAATGATATCCCCGACAGAGCTGTGTACAACAGCTTAAATTCAGATATTAATTCATTGACAGATACATGAAAATTCAAATGTGAATCACCACATGTAATAGCAACAATGGGATTATATTGAGAATGAGATTTTAAAATGTATTAAGCAAAAGATGAATTTGTGATACATAAATAAATGTATTGATTATGTGAATAAAATTCTTTAAATCTTTCCTTTAGAGGTTTTAGTTTCAATTGTAGAATTGTTGTTTGGACTCATTTTTGTCCTCATTCAAAATTCAGGGTCTTAGAGAGAAGTTCAGAAAGATCTGGAATTATGGAAGTATTGGCCTCATCAATGTCAAAGATATTCAAAATCATAATGCTGCCTGCTTTATGATTCCAAATTATTTTTACCCCCAAAGAAAATTCAAGAAGTCAAATATGTTCAGTAGACAAAAATAATATAAGAAATTATATTTGTATGTATATTTAAATAAGCAAAGTTACTTCCCCACTACTTGCATCCTTTTTTGTTTTGGTAAAGTTAAGCTTCATAAGATCCATTTTACAATGTGTCTAGCTCGCAGACTCAAGGGATGAGTAATTTACTTACCCTCCAAAAGAAAAAGCCAACAGCACAATTTCAAGTACTATACTATGGAAACCCCACGTTATGCTTGCTTTACTTTCTGGAGGATTGATTATGCAAGCAACTGGGTGACCAGGAGCAACTGTGTGGCCTTTATGTGTGTCCTATGACTCTATCTCACCTCAGTGATAAAAGAATGAAGACAATGTCCTTGGGTTTGGCTGTATGAATGGCGACCTTCCTTACTCAGGATTGCTGAACATTTTCTGTGTGCCCTGGATCCTTTTCCTAGGCTAATGAAGGGTTTTTTTTTTGTTGTTGTTGTTTTTGTTTTAAGAAAAAGAGTGCTAAAATAAAATATATATGATTAGAAGAAAGCAAATTATGTTGAAACAGTTATCAAAATATTGAAAGACAGATTTATAGGGTCCTGACATTTGCACCTCTTGTTAACAGTGTAGTCAACAAAGCCAGTTGCAGATCTAATGACTCCTATGATTTTGACAGAACACTAAGTGTTGGCAACATTGTGAGACAACACTGTAACAACTGTAATATGTAAAATATGTGTGATATCCTTTGGTGTGAGTTTTAAGCAATGCTAATGTTATAGGCGTTTGCCACCTGTAATGGAGGAAAGTATTGACTTTCAGATTGGGATTGCTGTAAATGGCAGTGAATTCCCCTTTCCAAGGTCACAGAACCCCAAGTTCTTTGGTATCTACATACACCTAGGGTAAAGCTGGTATTCTACAGGACTAGGTAACACGTAAGCTGTCAGTGTTCACTGGAGCTCATATAGACTTCTGCTTAGGCAGTGGTGGAGACACTCTGCACTCTGTGGGAAGCCAACCCCTGCAGCTTGCTCGGCACCGTAGATCACAACTAGCATCTTTCTTTGCAGAAATGTATGTTCATCTTGTGTCTGCTCAATGACTCTGTGAAAAAAGAAACAGAAAGGTGGTGGAGTGGGGCTGAACTTGGCTTTCTTGTGACCCTTTCTGCTATAACATTCTGAGCCTCTGTGACAAATGCAGAAGGAATTCACTCAAGCAAGCACACAGTCCCTGTGGCTGCCAAGAATGACCACAAGAGACAGCATAGCCAGGGGTGGAGTCGCAGTGCAATGAAGTGGGGTGGGGTAGAGGCCTATGCCCAGAACCAACTTGGAATTCTGTCCCTTAGATAAAGAGCCTGAACAGAAAAGGGAAGCGCTGTAACCAGTGACCACAAGAGGTTAACCAGAGGGCAGGGGAGCAGCTGAGCTGCCCAGCTGTTTTTCCTGCTGTCTGTCTATCAACTTGGGCACTGGACAGGAAGTTCATTTATTGTACCCTGTCTTCATGTGGAAATTCTTTATAAGCTTGAAGACCACTGTGTTTCTTACAAATATCATTGGCTGAAAGTATTGATTGAAGGTGCCTCTACAACCAGGAAAAGGGAGCAGGCAGAGTGAATTCATAAGCCTTCAACACAGGAAGACTCAGTGTTCGAAACTTAGAAATTACAAAACAGTAGGGCCAGGGCTAGCTCAGCAGCATAATCACCTGCCTGGCAAGCACCTGGAGGCCTCAATACGTGAAAGAGTGATAATCAAAATGGCTATATGGTCAAAGTCATGCCTACTTATAGTTACCTGATGTACTTTACCTCATTTAATCCTCCCTAAAATCCTGTGGAAGTTACTAGTCCCTGAATTGTAGCCTGCCAGAATCTATGGATGATTTCTTATTTGGAAAAGGGTCTTTGCTGATATCCTTACAGGAAGGATATGGAGATAAGGTCATCATAGATTTGGGGTGGGGGGCGTGCATGCTGAAGTCAGTGAGAGTCTAGAAGGCCTAGAGAAGAACACTGGAGGAGAAGCCTGTGGGGCTGAGCAATGAATCTACAGTCAAATGACATAAAGATAGTCAGCAGATCCTTGATGCTGGAAAGAGAGAAGTCTATTCAGAGCCTTCTAAAGAAACAACCATGCGATACGTTGCTTTCAGACTCCTGACTTGCTGAACTGTGTGACAGTCGGTTTCTGTTCTTTTAGGCCCAAGGTTTCCTCACAATTTCAAGGCTTTGGGAATTAAGGAGGATCATTCTATTGAAATGTGCCCAGGTGACTCTGGCCAGAGCCTGACCTCCTGGGTCAGATAGGCATGCCACTCTGCTGCCTGCGCTGACAGACACTGTCAGCGATGCATACTGAAATAACACTACTCAGTAGCACTAGTTTAGTACAAAGGTTAGCCCCACACCTACCATCTGCCTGTCTGGATTTGAGGCCAACCTTCCCACTTAGTAGCTTATGAGGCCAAAGGTGAGGCACTTAACCTGTGGATGTTTTCCTTTCTCTGCAAAAAAATGAGGAGAATTCAAGAGGTGCCTAAGATGTGACAACAAATAAAATGTGGTATGCTGATGGGATCCCTGAATAGAGAAAGCTAAAAAATAAAAGTATAAACTTTGAATAAAGTATAAATTTTAGAATATAATAATATAATCAATATTGATTTGCTAATTGCAATACCTGTACCATACTAACTGTAAGAATAGAAAATAATAGGAAAAACTGGATATGGGAAAACCATTAAATGTAATTTTTTTTTTCTTGGTACCAGGAGTTGAACACAAGACCTTGTGCCTGCTGGGCAGCCCCTAAGCCACTAAGCTATATCCTTGGCCCCACTGAATTATAACTCCAGCCTGTAAAATACTAAGTTAAATATTTTAAATGCTTAAGATATCAAGCTGATACAAATTTAGAATAGTGCCTGATACATTCTCAGAGTCCTTGTTAGATATTATCTTTTAGGGTTAGTACCAAAACCAAGGAATTCATATTTCTAGTATTCCAGGAAACACTGATTTTTTAAGGTGAGATGTTTTTGTGCTTTTTAAAATGTATTTAGTATGAAGTCTCTCAGGTCTTACTGCACAGATTGGACTCACAGTTATCCTCCTGTTTTCAGCCTCCCACGGGCTGAGATTACAGGTGCATGCCACCACACGCCAAGTCTCAATCACCTTCTCATTGTGCTCTGGAGTTGAGGCCAGCAGGGCAGGTGGGGATCAAACCCCAGTCCCTGCAACTACCTAAAGCAGGTGCTTTAATCCACTGAGCTATCTAGCCAGCCCTCTTGTGCTTTTTAAAGTGAAAATGTTCAAAAGTGTTACTGTAACTACAATTTTGTTTTATGCCAAAGGTAAGTAAAGCACTATATATATTTCTTTTATGCTTACTCTTTCTTCAAGTTTAGATCTTTTCAAACTATGGTTTCTGGTTACCATCTCACTATTTGCATCAACTCAAATGAAGCAACTCCAGCTTGTTTATCTGAGAAATATGAAAACAGAAAATCTTGCAAATTTGTATCTTTGAAACATGTCTTTGTGGTTTCCCCTATTATATTCTATTACTCTTTCTAAAATAATAACTGTGCCATATTTTCTCTTAAAAAACAAAGCAGAATGAGTTGCAGCAATTTTTCATTTAATATTTTTTTTATTTTCTATGCATTTAGTACAGGTCTACAGAGTCTCCCTATATAGATCATACTCATAGTGATCCTCCTATTTTCAGCCTCCAAAGCACTGGGATTACAGGTGCATGACACCATACCCAGTCTCAGTCGCCTTCTCAGTGTGCCCAAAAGGCTGGGACCGGGACCAAACCCCAGTCTCTACACCTACCTAAACTGGTGCTTTAGACCACTGAGCTATCTGGCAGGCCTTCCCAGCAACTCCTTACTATTTTGACATCCAATAAGGTGACACATAGAATATTACCTCTGTGGTCACTTAAATTCCCACAATGAAAATGCAACTCTTGATAAAAACCAGTTACTGTAAGAAGCAAAAGTTTTTCTCATGAGACTGATCATGTCAAGAGAGGAGATCCAAATTCTAGCAGATCATTCTCAGCTTATGTAATGTCTACACTATTACATACTGAAACAGCAGTAGACGAAGCAAGCTTGGAACTTTCTCACCCAAAGGGATGCCTTAATGCCCCAGCCCCAAGAAGGGAATGCTGCAAACTTACGAACACTACTTTTCTGGACCCTCTGCAGGTACATAGATGGATAGATAGATACATGAATAGACGAAGGAGAACTTGGGGGCACTGTACCAACAAGAACAAACCAAAGGCACATCCAAGTAGAAGAGAATATCAGAGGAAAGCACTGGATATCCAGGAATGAAATCCATCTCACAAGAGAAACCAACCTATGCCACTCACACTTACACTGTAATGTCTGGATTTTTTAAGGAGATAAGGTCAATGCCTAGGTCTGAGTTTGGAGATTTACAGGTAGGTGTTGCTACTGCAAAACTGCTTTATTTGAACTATTATCAACATGGACTTATCTTCCAGAGTTCCCTTGAAAGCCATCTATAAAGACTTTGAGTGTGTTACATTTACAAGCAGAAATAAGCAAGTCAGTCCGCACTTAGGTTTTCATAAGAAATCTAGTTGCATTGTTGTCACCAAGCCAACCTTTCAACTGGATTCCAGGCCTGTTTGTGAGCAGGCCACGTAAGATTCCACAGGCCTGTCAGTGTGTCTGTCTTCTCCTCTCATACTTCTGAACCTATAGTAGATGAAAAGAGATCCAGGGGTATCAAGAAGTACATGAAGAAAAAACTTTTCCCAGGAAAGTAGGTTTCTGTTTAATTGTTGAACAAAGATTAGAAATTTTCTTTCCTGTGGAGCCTCTTGGAGTATTTACTGGATTAAATCATCATGAATTTCTGATGGAAGGGATTTAAAGTCTACATTAAATAAACTATAGTAAGAGTTCATTTGTGAGAGCGTGGATTAGCTTTCTTAAGAACACATTTGGGAAACTGGTGGTCCACTAGGGACATACGCAAAAATAAATATTGCTGTCAGTCAAGTTAACATTTAAATCCTATTTTCCTCATCCTTAATTGCCTAAATTTTAAACCTAAACCAACTGATACCAGCCAACAATGTTCAATGTTCAATTATCTACCACAGTCAACTGACAAATGCATTTTCTATGCTACCAGACAAAATTTAATTTCATCAACAGAGTTGTTCCCTCTAAATTTTCCTTCAAATTTACAACTAACAGCAATTTTTTTTAATCAAAGAAATTTTTATTGTCAGGTTTTGATTGGAACTTTACTTCTTCCAATTTGTTGCTTTTCAAAATAAATGATTCAAGCCGGGCGTGATGGTGCACACCTGTAATTCCAACATTTAGGAGGCCGAGGCAGGAGGATCAGTGCGAGTTCTAGACCAGCCTGAGCTACAAAAGTGAGCTCAAGGCCAGCCTGAGCTGTATAGCAAGACCCTGTCTCAAAAGAAACAAACAAACAAACAGAAAAAAAAAAAACCCAAAATAAATGATTCAAGGACAGGTGGGACTAGGCATGGAGGTGTACACACACCTTTGGAAAGTGGGCCTACTGGAACCCAGGAGACCCCAGAGAGTGGATCCCAGGCATGCAGAGTCATCAGTGAGATAGGGAACATAGAAATGTCTGAAGCAACATCAGGGAGCCAGCAGCTGGGCTTTGAAGAACTCCACCAACACAAATCCAGTCCCATCCTCATGCCCAGAGGATAAAAGCAGCTCCATACCTTAGCACAAATTCTATGGCAAACTTGGCTGGAGTAGACAGTACACTTCTGAGATCTAACATGGACACTATCACAGAACTGTAACATCAGAGGTATTTTGCTACTTATATTCACCCTTGTTTGTTGATGGGCTATTCCTTCCCTTTCTGCTGGGAAGACATCTTATTTAGCCTTCTATCTTGTGTTACTTTTGGTTTGGAATTTCGTTTTTCTCTCTACTCCTTCTACTACTATTTTCCTTTCTTGTCTCCCTTTCTTTTTCATTCTCCTTTTTTTTCCCTTCTTTTCTCACTGTTTAGGTTTCTTACATATCTTTTCTTGTATTGATCCTCTTTCCTCAACTATGTGTTAAATTTAAACTTTCAAGTGAATAAACATCGTCTCTGCTCTTTCTGATTACTTTTCTACATTCTATTTCAAGCTGTGTTCTTAAGTTTCCCAAAGGCCAGGTGATCATCCTTTGACTTGAAGCCTTGACTCTGCTATATTTGACTTCATTCATCACTCTATCCTATTTCCCTACCCATCTTAACCCCTGAAACCTATGCCAAAGGGTAAGGTTACTCCACTAAGGGGGAAATTACTGCATAGAAGTCCATGATATGTGTTAGATTTTGTTATATAACTTCAGAGTTGCTCCCATGGTCTGTGATAGCGAGGTAACAGCTACAATACTTTGACAGTAGTTAAACGGTACCCAAAACTATTCCTATTGTCAACTATACTATATTAGCCAGGATATCATACATGTTATAACCAGTTTTTGTCTCCTGTATCATAATTGTGTGATTTTATGGAACCATAATCAGTACAACTTACACAACTCAGTGCAGAAAGATTAGGCGCTGAGCCAAATAGTAACTTTATATCTTTTACAAATTGGGAAGGTAGGTTCTTGGGATTGCTATAAAGAACCATGTATGTCTAGAGGACATCCCTGAAGAACAGATATCTCCTAAAGAAACCTCAATTTCAGTGATAAAGCTAGCATAAGAAAGCAGCTAGAATTAACATATAAAACAAAATAAAATTGAGAATACAAAATTACAAGAAATGAGCAAAATCTAATCCCCAAATCTCAGTCCACCCAGGACAAGCATGGAACACAATTAGGTGAAATGAAAGTCTAATAATGGAACTTTCTGAAACAGTAGCAGCAGGAGTGAAAAACACAAATAGAAAAGTCTATTGAGAAAAAAAAAATCTCTCGGGTACAAAAAGAAATGACCCTTAAAGTCAAAGATATTAGAGAAGAGATAGATAAAAAATAGATGAGCTTAGAAAAATGATGTCCAACATAAGAAAGAAGTGAAATACATGAAATAGATCCAAACAGAAATGCAAGAGATTAAAACTTCCATTGAAAGTAAATGCAACAGATTAATTAAAGGCGAGAATAGAGTTTCAGATCTTGAAGACAGAGTTGCAGCTAGTGATCATAAAAAGTAAAGTATCTTAAATATAGCAAAAGACCATGAAAAATCAATCCAATGGCTACACAATGACACACAAAAAAGAATAGCATATGATGGATTGGCCTCAATGTGAAAGCTAAAGAAAACAAAATGCAATTTTATTTATTTATTTATTTTTACTGTATTTTTTAGAGAAGAGTCTACAGGGTTTTCAGGGTCTCATTATTAGATGAGGCTCATAGTGATCTACCTGTTTACAGCCTCCCTAGAGCTGGGATTACAGGCACACGCCACCATGCCCAGTCTCAACTGCCATCTCAGCATGCCTCAGGGGCAGGGCCAGCACTGCAGGCCCAGGGATAGAACCCCAGGCCCTGTGCCTGCTTGAAGGTGCTTTAATCTGCTGAACTATTTGACTGGCCCTCAAAACGCAGTTTTGTAAAAGATAAACAACAAAAAAAAAAAAATAAAAATCTTGGCAGAAATAATGGCAGACAACTTCCCAAGTATGGACAAAGAATTTGATATGCAAGCAAATGAATGACAGAGAACTCCAAACAACAATGATGAAAAGAAAACTACAAAAAAGGAATACGATAATCACAATTCCAAAAATTTAACATAAGAACAGTTAGAGAAAACAAACAGACTGCTTGTGAAGGAATGTCCCTCAAAGTCATGGCCCATTTCTCTACACCGCCTGTTTTGATCCTTGCTGATGCTTGCACCAGCACCATCATGGGAGTTTTACTGAGCTCACCCAGCCCTCAATGTCACTGAAGCCAGGCTGAGCTCTGGACATCTTTAGGGCCTTGGGGAGCCCTATCTCAGTCCCTTACCTTCACACAAGCTTTGGAGAACAGCTGCCATTGCAACACTACATAGTAGGAGCCTTGCAGGGATGCCACTTGTCCCCCCGTTGCAAGTGCCTTGCTGCACTGTGCCCTCAGCCACCATCACAGAAGCCACACTGAACCCTGGACAGTTTCTGATACCTTGGAGCAACCCTGAATACTGATGAACTTTGGGAGTTTTGAAAATTTTAAAAGGAAGGAGCAAAGGGAAATCTGGGACTTCCATCCCACCCAGAATAGGTCCAGAAGACAACAACATAGAAAAAATTGGAAGTCATACACTTGAAATTTCTGAAGTGATAGTAATTGAGATATAAAAACAACTCCATCAGGCCATAGAAGAAATCAGATCACAAATAATCTCTCAGGTAAAGAAAAAGGAATGAAATAATCTTGAAAAAAAAAATTTCTCAATGCATCAAAAGAAGACATAGATAACAAAAGAGACAAGAATAAAAGATGAAATAAAAATACAGGAAAGAATTGCAACACTTGAAACAGAATCAAGCAGATATCCAGAAAATTAAGAATTCCACTGAAAGCTGGCAAAACTGCTTGAATGAAACAAAATAGACTTTTAGACCTTGAAGACATCATTGCAGCTAGCGATCATGAAAGGAAAGATCTCTTAAAAGTAACAAGGAACTAGGAAATAGTTTAACAGTAGCAAGATGATGCAAAGTAAAACAATATATGATGTTTTACAGATGACAGTGAAATAGTAAGAGTCAACACAAATGACATGAAAAGACTTTTTGCAGAAGTAATAGAAAATTGTCCAACCATGGGAAAAGAATCTAATATACAGTTAAGTGACACATAGAAAACTCCAATTAGCCATAAGCAAAATAAATCTACAACAAATCATTTAATAATCAAGATCCCAGAAATTCAGTAAAAGAACAGAATATTAAAAGCTGTTAGAGAAAAGAAAGAGATCACCTATGTGAAGCACAACAGAATAACAGCACATTTCTCAACATAAACCACCAAGTTATGAAGAGATTAAAGTATTCCAGGTGATGAAAGAAAACAACTTTCAACCTAGACTGATGTACCCTGAAAAATTATCTCTCAAATAAGATACTTACATGACAGAGAAATAAGATGCTTCCATGACAAACAGAAACCGAAGAAACTCATGACAACCAACCCCCAGTGCTACAGTGAGAACTAACAAATATTCTACAAAGTGACAAAAATGAGCACAATGTCAAGAGCAACAAAAGAAAGGAAGCACCAAACAGAGTAAACAACTACAGAGAGGGGAAAAATGGACAATCTATAGTAGGAACATAGCATCAATTATAAGCTAATAAATATCACTTATAATCATCAATGTAAACGGCCTCAATTTACCAGTAAAAAGAAGCACACTGGAAGAGTGAACAAACAAAAGCTAAAATATGTTGTATATAAGAAACACATTTAACTAAAAAGAAATTCATAGACTGAATGTCAAACAATGGTAAATAATAGTCCATGCCATAGTGCCCAGAATAAAACAGGGGTAACTATTCTGATTGCTGACAATGTCAATTTGAAATTAAAAGACATGACAAAGGTCTCTACATACTGCTTGGGGGAAACTTCAAAGGTAGAGATAAGAATAATAAATATATATGAGCCCAATGTAGAAGCATCCAACTATCAAAGACACATTTTTTAGCAGACATGAAAAATCAGATAACCAGTAACACAATTGTAATGGAGGACTTTGACACCCCTCTGTCACAAAGAGATAGACCAACTAGGCAAAAAATCAGCAAATAAATAACAGAACCTAAACAAACTTGTGAAGAATTGGACTTAGTAGACCTTTATACAGTATCCACCCCAAAACATCAGAATACACATTAGTCTCAGCGCACACTGGACATTCACCATAATATATGACATATTAGCACATAAAACATGCTTAAATAAGTGCAAAGGAATTGAAATAATCCCACATATTACCTGACCATACTGTAATGAAGCTGGAAATTATTGTCAACAGGAATCACAAAAATTTCATAAACCCATGGAAATTGAACAACATCTTCCTAAACAACCAACAGGTCACAGATAAAATTAAAGAGGAAATTAAACAATATTTATGATTTAAAAATGCAGATACAACTTACTCAAAGAAGACAGGAAATTATAAAGATCAGAGCAGAAATTAATACAATGTAGACAAAGAAAACAATACAAATAATTAATGAATCAAAGAGTTGGTTCTTAGAAAGAATAAATAGAATCAATAAACCCCTAGCCAACCTTATAGGAAAAAAAAAAAAAAGAAAAAAAATTCAAATTCATTCAACAAAGAAAGATATGGGCAAAATCATTGCAGATCATGTAGAAATTAAGAAGATCATGAAAACCTACTTCTAAAATCTTTAAAAGGATGGAAAACAAAACAAAACAAAACCAAAAAGGACAGATCACTACATACATATGAATTACCAAAGCTGAATCAAGAAAACATAAAAGTTCTCGATACCAGTCAATAAATTTGAAAATGTAGTTAAAAACTTACCAACAAAAAAAATTCCAAGCTCAGATAGTTACACAGCTGAATTCTTCAAGAAATTTAGAGATGTGTAATGACAATTTTTCTCAGATTCTTCAATTAAATTAGAAAGGAAGCAATACTACCAAACTCATTTCTGGAGGCAAGTACTACCTTGATGTCAAAACTAGAGAAATTGGGGCTGGGAGATAGCTCAGTGGTCTAAGTACCTGCTTCACAAGAGCAAGGGCCCGGGTTTAATCTCTGGTATGTCATGCCACTCCAACCCTGGAACCTCAGACATGCCATGCCAGCCACTGAAACCGGGCATGATGGTACATGCCTATAATTTCAGTACTGGAGAAACTAAGACAGGAGGATCACTAGGATTCTGAGCTGCATAGTGAGACCCAGTACCAAATAAATAAAAGATTAAAAAATAAAACAAAATAAACAGAGAAAGACCTAATGGAAAAACAGAACTATGGACTAATCTCCCTAATGAACATAGATTCAAAAGTCGTCAATAAAATACTAGCAAACAGAATGCAGAAAATCATCAAGGATTTATACACCATGACCTAGTAAAATGCACCCTAAGAACACAAAGATGGTTCAATATATACAAATCAATAAGTGTAATACACCACGTCTGCACTGCCAAAGACAAAAATTACTTTGTCATATCAGTAGATGCAGCAAAAGCTTTTGGCAAAGTCCAGCACTCATTCACAGTAAAATTCTACAGAAAATCAAAATAGATAGTGTCTTAGTTATTGTCATGACAAAATACTTAACACCCAAAATGTAGGAAGGAAAGTTCTATTTAGCTTTCAGTTTACGGATGTTTTAGTCTATATTTGGCTGGCTCCTAGGCAGAGTAGCACATGACAGAGAACAGCAGTTCATGGCAGCAGAAAACAGTAGAAAGCAGAAGGAAGAACAGCAGCTGTGGCTTCTAGCCAGCCTCGCTGTCTTTCTTATATTGTAAAAAACCTGCCTTGGAGCTAGGGTGTAGAACTCACACAATGTCCATGCCCTCTTCTTGCACAGGATGACAACGTCATAAACTGAGAATCCTGGCTCCCTTATGATTCATTTAATTAAACTTTTAAACTTCTCAAGTTGACACAATGTATCAACCACTACAATCCACCCCTTGTCAACTTGGCAACCAGACAATTTTTTAAAGCAGTTTTTAGACATATAGACATGCTTATGAACATTTTACAACTTGAATATTGTATTATATTAGAACTATGACATTTTGCCCCTGTGGGCCTCCTCTCTAAAAACTCATGAACATCTCTTCATATAAAAGGTGTTTTGGTGTATCTCTAAGAGTTGCCAAAGTCTTAACAGCTTTAGCCATGCTGAAAAGTTTAATACCAAGGCTCCAAGATCTAAGGCAAACTCTTAGCTGTGAGCCCCTGTACAAATGGAAAGTTAAACACATTTAACATTTAAAGACACAAGATATGTATTATTATTTTAAAAGATATACATAGCACAATAGAATTGGAACCAAACCAAGTCTAAAATCTAGGACTAACATTAAGTCCTGTAGTTTTATGTGGAATATCTGATGTAACTTTTAACAAGTCATATAGCTCCACCCCTATGGCACTTCTGCTGGTAGCTCTCATGGCTTTTTTGGGGAGCTGGCTTTGTTTTTCCTTTGTAGCTCTCTTTAGACAATCTATACTTTTTTTGGCTTTTTTAAACTTTTGAGGTTTATATTGAATAGGATTTTTACTCAAAGCTTTATACACTGTCCTCTCAGGGGCACACTGCCTGGCCTCCCAGACCTTTTGAAATCTAGATGGAAGCCTTTTTACTGCAGAACTCTTGCATTTTGTATGCACTTAAATCCAATGCTATGTGGATGATGTCAAGGGCTGCTGCCAGCCGAAGCAGTGGCTAGGGTTTTTTTGATTTTGATTTTATTTTCATTTTTGTTTTTTCTTAGCTGTAGGGGTTGAGTGCCTGGATTTTTGAACACTCTGACTCTAATTTTGAGAAACAAATTTTTTATGTTTGTGCCGTTTTGTAATCTGGTGTAGCCACTGCCTCCATTCTGAAACCTGGTGTGGCTGCCACCTCCATTCTGGAACATAGGGCTCTGTGACTTTCTCTTCAAAGCAAAGTCTCTCACCTTGTGATTCTGAGGCTGCAAGGGGCAAGAACCTGTCACCTCTTGTAATGCCCTCAGGACATCATTTTCTTCTCTCCCCCTTACCCCAATGGAAATCTCAGCTCTGTCTTTGCATTTTATGTTTTATTGGAGCTTTTTGAAGGTCCAAACTCGCAACATTTTAAATCTCCTTTTGGGCTCTTTGCTCTTGATTTTTAACACAAATCTGGCTAAGAGCCTTCAACAATAGCCATGCCTCGATGTTTGATCACCTTGAGAATTGTTTTCAAAATTAACTAGTCTACTATGCTTAATTTTAGTCTCAGGCAAAAGTCTCTGTAGTTTTATGTGGAATATCTGATGTAACTTTTAACAAGTTATGGCTCCACCCCTATGCCACTTCTGCTGGTAGCGTTCATGGCCTTGGTGGGGGGTGGCTTTGTTTTTCCTTTGTAGCTCTCTTTAGATAATCTACATTTCTTTGACTTTTTTAAACATTTGAGGATTATATTGAATAGGCTTTTTACTCACAGCTTTATACACTGTCCTCTCAGGGGCACACTACCTGGCCTCCCAGGCATTTTGAATGTAGGTGGAAGCTTTTTAAACTTCAGAACTCTTGCATTTTGTATGCGCCTAAATCCAGTGCTATGTGGATGATGTCAAGGGCTGCTGCCAGCTGAAGGAGAAGCTAGGGTGTTTGTTTTTTATTTTGATTTTTTTTTTGACAGGAACAAAATGTATACAAACTTTCTGTCATGCCATAACACAAATTTTCCACAGTCCAACAGCCAATATTGTCTTTTTTTCCCAGCAGAAACCTCCCCAGCCTAGTCTGTATAGTCAGGCTTCCCATCAGCTTTCTGGTCTGAGCTCTGACCAGAATCTCCCCTCTAAAACAGCCAAAGCTGTTCCAGGGCTTCACTTATAGGAGATATTTCCGAACCTTTCCTCTTTTTTAAATCTCTTTTCATAAACCATTTCCAGAAGCTTGTAATCTACATTGTCAGGTTTAGTCACAACAATTGCCCCACTCCTGGTACCAAGTTTTGTCTTAGTTATGTTTAATGGTAGCACTTGTGGCCTCTAGCCAACTTCTGTCTTCCTCACATTATAAACAAACTACTCTGGGGTTGGGGGTATAGAACCCACACAATGTCCATGCCATCTTCTTGCACAAAATAAAATGTTTATAAACTAAAAATCCTGGCTTCCTTCAGAGTCATTTAATTAAGCTTCTCAAGTTGATACAACATATCAACTACTACAGATGGTCTTTACCTCAACTTAAGCCATCTATTACAAACCAACAACCACCATCATACTAAATGAACGAAACCTGATGCCTTCTCTTTAAAATCAGGAGCAAGACAAGAATGCCCGTGGTCATCCCTCCTTTTCAATATAGCTCTGGAAACATTATCTAGAGCCATTAGACAAGAGAGACAAATAAAAAAAAAAAAAAAAAAACAAAGATTGGTAAGGAAGAAGTGAAATTATCATTATTTGTAGATGACATGATACTTAAATGGAAGACCCCCAAAACTCCACCAAGAGATCAGTAGGTTTAATGACCAAATTCACTAGCATACCAGCATACAGAGTGGACACTCAAAAATCAGTAGCATTTCTGTATACAAGCATCAAACACACAAGGAGAGAAATTAGGGAAATCTTTTCACAATAAAAATGTGAAAGAAAAGCCAGGCGTGGTGGCGCACACCTGTAATCCCAGCACTTGGGAGGCTGAGGCAGGAGGATCAGTGTGAGTTCAAGACCAGCCTATGCTACAAAAGTGAGCTCAAGGCAGCCTGAACTGCATAACAAGACTCTGTCTCAAAAAGACAAAAACAAAAAAAGTGTGAAATCTACCTTTTGGAATCAAATAAAAAATGAAATACCTAGGAATCAGTCTAACAAAGTAAAAGATTTATATGGTGAAAGTTACAATGCTTTGAAAAAGAGATAAAAGAAGATTTAAGATAATGGAAAGTTATTCTTAAACTGGGGATAGTGGCATGTTCCTATAATTCCATTGCTGAGGAGGCTGAGACAGAAGGATCACTATGAGTCTGAGATGCATTGTGAGACCCTGTACTAAAAGAAAGAGAGAGAGACACAAAGAAAGAAAGATAGAGATACCCTTTGCTTGTGCATAGGAAAATCCAACATTGTGAAAATTGCCATAATCACAAAGTTGTTACACATCTCAATGTAATATTGGTTGAAATACCATTCACAGATCTAGAAAAATTTTTGTAAAATTCATCTTGAACCAGAAGACACCTAGAACTGCAAAAGCAGTCCTGGCCAGCAAAGGAAAGTCAGGAGACATCACAATCTCTGCACTTACAAATATATTACAAAGGTACCAGATAAAATCAGCATGATACTGGAAAAAAAAAAAAAAACAGAAAAAACAGTAGACTTGAGGATCAATGGAATAGGTGAGGAGATACAGACATAATGCACTCAGCCACATTATCTTAGACAAGGGGTCCAAGCATGTTCATTGGAAGAAAGACAGCTTCCTTAAAAAAAAATGATGCTGGAAAAACTGGTCTTCCACATGCTGAAGGCTTAAATTAGATCCATGTCTATGAAATCTTGAAGATATACGGGTAGGCAGAGAGACCTGAACAAAAACCAAATGGCATGGGAAATATTTCAAAGAATCAACATTGGGATCTCATTTTTTCAAGTTTCTGCATGTCAGAAGAAATCACCAACAGAGTAAAAGGAAAACCTACAAATTGGGAAAAAAATTTTGGTCAACTCTCCCTCAAACAAAGGACTTCTATCTAGAACATATTAAAAAAATTTTAAATTCACAGACCTATGTTATATTGTCTCCATATTATAAGAACCTGAAAAGTACAATGGATACTGTGAAATGGGAAAAAACTATTCCAAGGAAATCCCAGAGAAGGAACAACTTAGATGAGGAAAAGGAGGAAGGACGGAAGGAAGGAAAAAAGAAAGAAAGAAAGAAAGAAAGAAAGCAAGCAAGCAAGCAAGAAAGAAAGAAAGAAAGAAAGAAAGAAAGAAAGAAAGAAAGAAAGAAAGAAAGAAAGAAAGAAAGAAAGAAAGAAAAACATATGTATATGTGTACAGGATAATCTGGATAATTGTATTGCTGACTTCTGGTTTCTGCTGGTCTACTGAAAGGAGCAGTTAATGCTTATATTTTCTCTCTCTCCTTTTTAACATTTTATCTTTTTTGGACCAATGCTTATATCTGATAATCTGAATAACTAATTTGAAGTCAACATGCAATATAACGCCAATTGTTGAATTCCTGTCATTTTGTTTAGTGAAATTCGTTATTATTTCTAATGTTTTGTTAACTGTTTGTATTCTCTTTTAAAAAAAGGAATTAAAACATACCACATCTATATATATGAACCTATTTATAGCAACATAGTTTGTCATAGCTAAATCTTGGAAACAACCCAAATGCTCATCAACAAAGAACGGATAAAAAAGATGTCATATTTTTATACAATGGAATATGGCTCAATTATAAAGAAGGACAAAGTTGAGGCTTTTATAGGTAAATGGATGCAACTCAATATCATACTCTTAAGTGGCATAAATCATATTGCATGTGTAAACAACATATAGTCTCACTAGTGTAAGAACCTGAAAGAGTAAATAAGATCTGAAAGGCATAAGAGATAATGGAAAATCAGAAGAAACTATTGAAAAGGAAAGAGAAACTGCGATGGGGGAGAGGAAAAAAGAAGGAAGGTAAATGTACAATACAAGATAGTTAAGATATAATATAGAATATAATTTCCCTTTGGACTAAGAGGAAGCAGATACATACACAGTCAAAGGTTTTGCAATTGCAGTGTGCCACCAGTGAAGCTTGTGATGTTGGAGGCTATTGAATCTAAGCCTCCTAAAGCTCATCTCACCAATCTAGCTCTGCATTCCATGCATTGTAATTAAGGATTTTTTTTTTTTCTAAGCAACATCAATAGGGAGGTGGGTCATGCCCACACACTGTACTCTGTGGAATGATTGTGAGGACAATATGCAATATGTCGACTTTCAAAGAAAAGAAAGGGGAAAAGAAAAAAAAAATAATGTGGATTTAGAAAGGTTAATGTTTAATTGTTTGATCAATCTTATATACCTATACGTATTAATCTAAACTGATCTGATGATGAAAATATGTAATATAACCATTGTTAAATTTAAACAATAAAAAAATTGAAACAACAAAAAAAAGATAAGTACAACAAAAAAAAAACATTTGCAGTTTTCAAGAAAAAAAATAGAATATAATATATAACACAAGATAGTTAAGGTAGCTACACTACTAATTTATATTAGTTCATTGAAAAATGTGTTTATATCATGTGATCAATTTTTATGCCTATATCTTATAATCTGAGCAACTAATTTGACAATAACAATGAACAATGTGCTACAGTTGTTGCTCTCCTACTATTGTGTTTTGAAAATTTTATCATTCATTTTATTATTTTTTCTCTTTAAATAGAAAAAAAAAAATACATGTCCTGACTTTAACATTGAAGCTACTGTTGAGCCTTTAGCCTTTTCACTGTACCTTCCTGTACCGGCCTGTTCCCTTCACAACAGCAACGGGGCGCTTGATAGAGGGTGCTGGGATTATTTTAAAGTGAGGTTCCGCCCAGAATAACCCTGTGAAAGCAGAGACTCCAGGACAGAGAATTTTGCACGCTTACTCTGTCAAAGTCCCTCACCTCTGACAATCCACTGAAGCCACTTTTGACTCACAGTAATCATTTACAAGACTATAAAGATTTAATACCTTGGCTATGGTGTAAAAATCACCCACAGCATCTTTAATAAGATGCCAAGCTGTATCTGCTTTTAAAGACTTTCCTCTTTCTCCTTTTCCAGTTCTTAAGATGTTGCCAGCTTAATGTCATTCTGACTAGCTTGTTAGAATAACAAGCTAATTATTTAGCCTTTTTAATCGTTAGGATAGCTTGCATTATGTTCAGTCCTTTACTTTATTTTTTTTATTTTATTTTTTTTGTGGGACCAGGGTTCAAACTCACGACCTTGCACTTGCCCAGCAGGCACTTGTGCCTCGGAGCTATCTCCCTAGCCGCCTTTACTTTATTTGATGTTGTACACACAGAGAAGATTCAGAGAAGTTGGTATGAGAAAAAGTCAGGAAAGTCCATGGAATGGCAGTAGGAAATATTAAGTTCTCTGTGGACCTCCTCAAGGGTGTTACTCATCCCTGGAGAATATTCCTCCCAGCTTTTTAAAGGATAACAGTGTTTTTAGTTTCACAGCTACATAAATTACATTTTTAAGGCTGAAGTCCTACTTTGGAAGATTTTTTTTTATTAAAGTAAAATAAACTGACCTGATCTGCCTTCCTAACATGACCTAACAAGGAATATAGATAGATAGGTCTTGCATCTATGAAAGAAAATTTCTGGTACTGAAACTGACCTCTGCTAGTCTGCCAGTGTAGCCATGAAGGACCACAGGGGGATTTCCCAGGTTTCCTTTTGCTCCCTGGATGCAGAGTCCTGGGGAATTCCAGAACAGAAGATGCTGGCTAATCAGATTTCCACTGGTCTGAAGGAATGTTTACATAAGTATGTAAATAGTTTCAACATAGATCCTGTACATTTCTAGTTTTTCTGGTTCTTCCGCCGAGTACCTTCTGCAGAACTGTGACCCCTCCTGAGTCCGTGAATAAGGACAGTAGTCCTGAGCTCGCTAGGACTATGCTGGACAGACAGCACACGGTGGCTGGCTGATGTAGCTGAGAAAGCTGCTGGTGATGACAGGATTATGAGGCAGGGCTTCTGTAACTTTTACAAACATTTTTGAACCCTTGATTTTACTCCCTCCCTTTAAGCAACCCATAAACATATTCTGTTTATTTCAAAATGGATCCAGAATCTAATCGCGTTTTACTGCTACCCTTGCTTCCACCATTGTCTTAGCACTCACGATTTCTGGCTTTAACTGCTGGAAGAGCCTCTAGTGAGCCTTTTCACTTCCGTTTTTATGCCTCCAGGGTGTGCCTTTCAAAGCACAAGTGACAGGACATCCAATCCAAACTCCATGAACACTCCCTTTGGGGCACAATACAAAGCTGAGGCCTGCCTGTGGCCACCCAGGCTCTCCCTAGCGATCCTGTCTGCTAGCTCTCCCTTCCTCTCACCCACTCAGTCTGCTCCAGCCTCACCAGCCAACTCCCTGATTCCCAAACACTCTACCTCAGGCCCTAGTCCTCACTCTCCCCATTTCACTGAGGACTCTTTCTTCCAAACAGCCTGGAAGGATCCACTCCTTCATTTTCCTGGAACTCTGCCTAAATGACACTCCAGCAGAGAGGGTTCTTGTTCAATCCATCACAGCTGTTCTCTGACCTTTATCATTCCTTATTTTTCTTAGCACTTATCACCCCTTGATATCTTCATATATTTAGTCTATCTCTCCCTCCAAAAATACAGGCACCAAGAAACCATGGCATTGTGTTCTCAGAGAAGTATGTAGTGGTTGCTAAGATAATAGATGAATCAGAATCCATTTTTACCAGAAATGTCTCTGCCAGTTCCTCTGCTTGGAAATAATGAAGCCTAATGAGGAATGCAGATAAATAGGTAGGTAGCTCCTCTGCCTGGAAATAAGAGATGCTTCTTTCTCATCAGAAAAAAAAATAATAATAATAATTCAAAGTCAAGGAATGCCAACCTTTGGTTACACTGGCTATCTTTTTTTAATTTTTTTTTAACTTTATTTAAAAATTAAATAAAGTTAACTCGGCCTGCCCTGGGGATGGGAGGGGCATGGTATGTAGTGCCGGGGATCAAACCACAGTTCCTGTGGTGGCCTAAGCTTGCCTGAGCAGGCAGTTTAGACTGCTGAGCCATCTCATTGGTCCCACACCACCTATCTTTTAAAATAAAAAGAAGACTTTTCAGACTTTTTCACTTTTTCAGACTGGGAATGAGTGAAGTGCTTGGCAGTCCATGTTCACACGGATGTCCTGTCATGACAGAAGTCTCATCAATCGGCAACTGATTTGTTTCACAGGATGAAACCAAGAAGCATAAAGAGTCTCCTTCTCAAAGTCAAGTCAGGATTAACTTATAATTACTGGAATTTTCTATAAAATCTCATCTTTGAATTTACAAACAAAAAGACAGAAAGTGTTCAGGTCTTTTAGAATTGACAATCATTTCCGCACCCTGAGAAGCATAAAAGATAGCTGCACTCAAGCACCAGAGTTAATCTTGAGTCATTTTGCTGCCATTGGAAACATCAGTGACTCTCCCTCCTGGACTCAGTGCCAGACCCAGCCCTGGCCAACAGCTTTAACATCACCCAAGGGAGCTGGCTGCATATTTTGTTTGGATTTGTTTTTATGTTACTTGTATTAGACTTCAGACAAAGAATGACTATGAAAAAGGATTGTATTATCCAGCATTGCATCTTCATCTTATTTTTGGTGGTAAATGATCCACAGAATGAATGAAGTGACAGACAGTTACAGAGCCAGGAATGGAAAGAGAGACCTAGGGACAGAAAAATACTTTTTGTAAAATTTCCTTCTGACTGTGTGAACATCTCTTATCTACCACAAGGCAGTCTGCAGGGTAATTTCGAACTCAGGCTGGAGGGAAGGAACTGCCATAAGGACTCCATCTGCCATCTCTTGACCTCTGCCTCCCGAGTGGAAGTGTGGTATTGGTCAGGTTATATAGCTTCTCCGTGACTCAGTTTCCTCACCTGGGAAATGGAAGTAAAATAGAACCTATTCCATAGAATTCTTGGACAATGAAATTGGGGAATGCTAATAAAATATTTAATAGTGCCTGGCACTTGGCATGCGCTCAATAAAGCTAACTGCAATTGAAGGTAATCCTGAATGAAATCAGAGGGGACTTACCAAGAAGCAGACAAGCCTTAACTCAGGGCCGTCACTTTCATAGGTGTTTGAAATTTGCTGGAGCTGGGAAGCCAGATTACCATCAGGAAGCATTCCTGTGGAAGCATTTCTGGGGAATTGCCTAAGATGACGTCAAAACTAAAGGCACTGGGATCACCAGTAACTTGCCAAAGTCCCCCCCCTCCCCGCTTATAGTAGAAATATTTCTTATTTGCACCTTACTTATTTCTTGCTTTGCGTACCAAAAGTTAAAGAGAATCTCCAAGTCACATTACCTTCAGGCCTCACAAAACGAGGACTCATCATAAAAGGGTATAATTAAATTTTCACCAGAACCCTGAAGGTTGGATGTTATCATTATTTCACAACGTGGAAATTAAAATGCTGAGAGATAAACACTCTCCCTACAGACAGACTGGAGGACCTGGCTGGGCTTCATTTTGAATTCAGACCTCTGCACACCTTCATTATAGAGGACAGTAATGTTAAGTGAAATGAGTCCGTCACAAGAGGACAAATATTGTACGATGCCATTCTATACATCTGAACATTAAATTCATAGAGACAAAAAAGCTTAGGTATGTGGAAAAGGAGAGTGGGAAGTTAGTGAATACAGTTTCAATCTGGAATAATGATAACACTCTTGACCACACAACCTGTGAAGGTACTTAATGTCACTGAATTACACAGTGATGTTAAAATGTTTAAAATGCTAAATTTTAAAGGGCTGAGGATACATCTGGGTGGCAGAACCCTTGCCTAACAAATATGAAGTCCTGAGTCCAATCTGCAGTACTATCACATCAATACACAAACAAAAAGCAAAAATGATGTGTGAGAGGGTAAATTTTATTTAAAAAAAAAAAAAGAAAGAAAGAAAACTCCAGTCTAGAATGTCAGACCTAGGCCTATAACAGGACATAGCTACTACCTTCTTGAAAAGAATATTCTGAATTTCTTGAAATGTAAGGCAAAAATGTATGATCCCCAGATCTTTGCCTCCCCTGTGATCATAAGTAAGCCCTAGAATTCTGCAAATAACTCACAGTGTAAGACAGCAGAGAAATACCTCAGAGGCAGATGCAGAGACAAAGCAGCCATTTATGCTGTCTTCTTTAAGCTACTGACTGGTGAATATTCTACCTGGAGGTAGAAGACTTGCCACTGGTAGTGGAGTGAAGCAGGTAGCACAGCAATGCCAGCCCAAGCTTAAGGTCATTCCTAAGGCCCTCAGGGTTGCAGCTAATTCCTAGCCATGCTTACGCAGTGTCTCAAGTCCCGGGAGTATTTTGAGAAGCCTTGGGGGCAGATGCAGCTGGGCTCTAGACTGTTGCTCTTTGATGTGGATGAATGACTGGGTCCAGGAGAGACCTAAGCTAAAGGCAGTGAGTCAGACAGGGGTCGGTGACTTCCTGAAGCATGATGTAGCTGAAGAGACCTCCCAGGTAAAGGCCAGCTGAGGTCGTGTTTGCACAATGGCTGCTTCCCTCTGCCCTCTGCTGTGTGTCCATCCCATCTGCCCCTCAGCTCACACCCCCAAATAGAGTCAAAGCCTCCAGGGTGAGCTCTGAGCTGCTAGAATGGTAAGATTATATTCTATGGGCTGGGACAGATGATCTAAAAATGAAAATGCTGTGACAGGTTCTTTTGATTATAAGGACTCTTTCCAGCACCACAAGTAATGGGAATTTGTGTGTGGTTTGGGTCTAGATATCTCCCCAAAGCCTCACTTGGTCATGGAGGCAGCTGAATCTAGGGTCTGATTGGTTCATTGTCTAGTGCTGGGACTGTGGGTATGGTGCTACACTTACGGGGGAGGGGGGGCTGCCTACAATATAAGGGACAGAGAGAGGCTTCTCTCATGTCCCTCCTTTTTGCTCTTTCTGCTTTTTCTGTCCTCTGCCCCTGTGAATGGCTGCCCCTGTGTCATGCCACCCTGCGATGGAGCCAGCTGAGTATGGTTTGAAATTTCTCCAAACTGTGAGACACATAAATCTCTCCTTCCTTAATTTTATCAGACATTTTGTCCCAGCAACAAGAAAAAAAGTGCCCAACACCATTGTAAAATGCACATTGCTCTAAAGAAGACAGGACTCTGGAGAAAGCTAGGAAAAGCTGGGTCTTAGAAGGGATCCAGCCTGGACATGCGTTTGGGATCCACTGTAGCTCTCAGTTTTTCCCACTTTCCTTTTCCTCCCTCAGCAGAGTGAGCTATGGGTATGACTCCAGTGCCTTTCAGTTCCCTGGCTCCTGGCCTCGAGTTTCTGCCTTCACAATGCCACTGAGTTCCTCTGGAACTGACTTGCTCCAACAGTACAATTTTCCTTCACTCATCTGCTCTGGCCTAACATAATTTATTCTCTCTGTGTATCTCTGTCTCTGTGTCTGTCTGTCTGTCTCCCCTCTCCCCTCTCCCCTCTGTCCTCTGTCCTCTCTCCTCTGCTCTCCTCTCTCTGCTCTCCTTTCTCCCTTTCCATCTTTGCCAGCTTCACCTTTCGTTACCAAACTCCTTCTTTTCTATTTTTTACTCCGGTTCATATTCTAAATACAGTAGTAACCCTTTATGCATAGTTATATACAATCATATGGAATCCAAAAATATTAAATAGAAAATTCCAGAAATGATCTATAAATTTTCACCTGGGTACCATTCTGAGAAGTACAATGAAATCTTGCCCAGTCCTGTTCCTTCCTCCCTGGGACATGAATTATCCCTTTGTCCAGTATGTCCATGTTGTATGTGCTGCCCATCTACTACCCACTTGGTAACTCCCAGTTATCAGATCAACTATTGTAGCACCACAGAGCTTCCATTCAAGGTACTTTGATTTCACTTAAAAGTAGTCTGTCAGTCTAAGGGAAGTGATACTGGCAAGTGGGATGTGCCAAAGAGAAGTTGTGAAGGGCTTCCTTTAAGTGAAAAGATGGAAGTTTTCAAAGTAATCTGGAAAGAAAAGTATGCTGAGGTTGCGAAGATCTAATAGTAAGCACAAATCATCTAGTTGTGAAATTATGGAGAAAGAAAAGGGCATTTGTGCTAGTTTTGCTGTCATATCTCAAACTGCAGGAGTTAAAGCTGTAGTGTGTCAAAAGTGCTTAGTTAAGACAGGAAAGGCATTTAATGTGTGTGTGTGTGTGTGTGTGTGTGTGCATGTGTGGAGAGGAAATAAAACATGTAAATGGAGGGTTCAGTACTACTCAGAATGTTTCAAGTATCGTTGGGGTCTTGGAACTTATCCGCAAGCACTGTTGTCAGCAGTGGAGGGGAATAATCTGGTCATCGTTCTAATTCAGGACAGCGTAAGTGTGCTGGCAGCTCATGTACCAGTTGCCCCTCAGACAGGCAGGGACAAGCAGGACTGCGTCCTCCACAGCAGTGTGGACGGGGCACTTCCCAGGAGAGGGCACCAAGTGCTGCACCTTCAGGAAGCAAGGCCCATTGCCCCTGTGCCTTCTAGCTACAAATTATTCAGAGCAGTGCACATGACAGCAAAGGGGAAGGACATGTTTTGTCCATTGTTCTGCTTCAGATGTTGCTTAAATTTCCTCCTGCCTTTCCCTGCACTGCACTCTAAGCCTCTCTGCAGTTTCCACCACAGCCCCAACAAGGGATACATTTTCCTGTCCTGCCTGTACTCTGTGGCATCCCAAATCATTTGTTCATTTTCTCGTCTACTTACTTAATATTCACTAAGTATCCATTGTAGTAGATGAAGCACTAGACATAAGGTGACCCATCCACTCCATAAATATGAACTCCTTATGAGGTGCCAGGCAATGTGCTGTTTACTGGGAACAGAAAGATAACTGAGACACAGTCCCTGCCTGCTGCAGAGTGAGAATTCAATTAATATTTGGTGACTCTATGAATGCCTTAAGAGAATTCAGTCTACTGAAGGTGACACAAGTATTTAGACAACTAGGCACCATAAAATGGATATTCTGGAGATTGACCACAGGAAGGGAAGACTTGAAAGATGGGAAATTTCTTACAACAGACACTAATGTCTCTGCTGATCTCTGGACAGTGAGAGAGCTGAGGCAGCCAAGTGAGAGCAGTGAGATGAGGACAGGGCCCTGCAGGTGGTGGGGCTGCACCGCACAGCCTGGAGGCCAGGCAGGGAATGACTAGCACAAGGGCTGCAACTGGCAACCAAGAATAAATACATCCTTGCAATTATGAGTTTTTGGAACTAGGATGGAAGTCTTTATGTAGAGGGGCACAGGGCGCTCAATTTAAAGACCACATTCAATTTCACAGGTTCTCAATTTCATAGTCCTACTTGGGCTTTGAGAGTTCTCCCAGGGTCCCGTTACTGCCAGCATCCAGCTGGCACAAGGGCATGAAATAGTATACACCACTCCCTTACCTATTCCAATGGCAAGAATTAGTCACTGGAGTTCTTTAACTGTAAAACAGGCCAGGAGAGGTAGTATAACTATCTTTCAGGGAGAAGAGATTTTTGATGGCCCCTATGATACCAGATAAATTTCTAGGGAATGAGCAGATGGAGAATCTGGTGATTGGTTCATCCAAAGAGCCGCATGGTAGCTGCCAGGAAAGTCTGTGGGCACACAGAGCTCAGACCTGGGCAAAGCCCTGGAACTCGGGGTAGCAGAGGCAGTATGAGGCGCTTGCAGCAATTCTGTGAGGTGCATTGTCTTCTCTTCTAAAGTAAGGTTTGAAAGTTGCATGTGCCACATGCAGAAAGAGGTTAAGATTTAGGTGCAAAGCTGTCAAAAGAATGAAGGGCCTGAATTTTTATGTTATTCTAAAGCTAACAAGTTACTTTCATGGTTATACTAACACAGAAAAGAAATACTGAGTCAGAGTTAAAAGACTTTATCATTCACAAAAATAGCAGTGTCCAGAGTATCAACACTTTCTTTTACCAACTCCCCAACCCCAATTCTTACAGGATGATCAAAAGGGGAAAGGAGATGCAGGCATATGCAGTGGACTGTGTCACAAGGGAAGAATTCAGAGTTTAAGGAACTAAGCCTTTCTGTAAGGGGCAGTGAGTATGCCTTCTCTTTGCTCTGGAGGGTGACATTATCTCTAACTTGCTAAGCTGTAGGCAAGTCCGCCTCTTATTCTGGAGAGAAATGTGATTTCTATCTCTCAGACCTGGAAGCAACTTTCCATTGGCCCTATCTCTGTCTTCATAGGTTGGTCACTTTACAAAACACCCCACAAAGATAGTCCAGAACAAAGAGCCAGTACCTCTTGCTTGCAACTGGTGCAGAAATGAGAAGGATATCCGGAGAATTGTTCTCCAACAAAGACGGGGCTCTTTTCAGCAAAGTGGTGTATTCTTTCTCTAACAGCTTCTTTCGGTGTATACCTCTCCTCTAAACCTCCAGTACTAGCAGGACTCGCCTATTTGTATTCATTTCTTTAGGGTCTCATTTAGTCTTCTTTTAGGCTTTTTTTTTTTTTTTTTTTTTTTTTTTTTTTTTTTTTTTTTTTTTTCTTTTGAGTACAGGGTCTCACCATGTAGATCAGACTCATAGTGATTCTCCCCTTTTCAGCCTCCCAAGTACTGGCATTAAAGGTGCTCACCACCACGCCCAGTCTCTATCGCCTCAGTGCACCCCGGGGGTGGGGCTGGCATGCCATACTGGGGATTGAATCCCTGCTGCTGAGCTCTACCTAAGCAGGTGCATTAGTCCACTGAGCTATCTGCTGGCATGTGTGTGTGTGTGTGTGTGTGTAAGGTCTCACTATGCAACTCGAACTCGCGATCCTCCTGTTTTCAGCCTCCCCGGCGCTGGGACTACAGGTGCGTGTCACCACACCCAGACTCCATCACCAGCTCAGTGCACCCCAGAGACGGGGCTCGCACAGCATAGGGATCGAACCCTAGTCCCTGCATTTGCCTAAGCAGGCGCTTAGACCACTGAGCTATCTCGCCGCGCTCTCATTTAGTGTTATATCTTTGAATACTATCAGTCATACAGCATGCTGATGATCCCAATTTACAGTTCATTCTTTGGCATTGCCCCTATTTCTAGAGCTCAATTTCCAGCCTCCTTCGTGGCTCCATCATTTATTTTCTAAGCTCCCAAATTCACCATGCTCTGCATTCTGATCTTCCCAGTGAATCTTGCTTGCTTTTTCTTCAGTCTGTCCCCTCTCAGTGAAGAATAATATTCATTCGGGTGTTCAAGACAAAAACTTCTTTACCCTGTATCTATCTAAACCATAGCACAATTTGGTTTCAAAATATGTGCTGAGTCTGACCACATCTCTTTCCATACATCAGCAGCTTCCTAGTCCCAAGCCCTACTGTTTCTGCCCTCAGCAACCACATCCTATTGTCCTTCCCAAAACATTTCCAAACTGGCCCCATTTTTCTTAATTTTTATAGTAACAAGGGGATTCCCTTTATTTTAAAATATAAATTAAATGATATTATTCCTCTGATTTTAACCTTTCAGTGACATTCCAAACTGTTTAGAGTAAAATTCAAGGTTAAAACTGCATGACTTGAAGGCCTCTCTCTAATCTGACTCTTTACCCTCTCCTTTTTCGTACTCCACTTGCTTATAAAAATACCAGTAATGAGGCTACCTCAGGGCCTTTGCTCTGTTGCTCTAGTCACCTAGGGTTCTGCCATGTAACGGTTGATCTGGGATACCTTCACTGGCTATCTTAAATAACATATATTACCTTAAATAACATATATATTTGACATATATTAACATTATCTCTTTTCACACAGATTTATTATTTTTCATAACTCTGAGTATTCCCTGATTTTAGAGTCTGCCTTCTTTCACTACCATATAGCTTAGCATATATGCTGCATGAATCAAACTTTGCTTGAAGAATGATGTTTGGACTCTTTAATAAAATCTAGAGGTAAGACGTACTCCCATTCCTGGAAGCTAGCATTATGCTGATTCAAAACTAGATAAGGGTCCAACCAAAAAAGGAATTATAGGCCAAGCTTTCCAGTAAACATGAATGGAAAACTCCTCAACAAGATAGTGACAAATAAATACAACAAACCATCATATTGTGACCAAGTAAGTAGGCTTTGGACTAAGGATGATTCAGAATACACAAATCAATAAATGCAGTCTGTCGTGTAAACAGAAGTGCATGATTTCTTCAATAGATGCAGAAAAAATCAGACAAAATCCAACATTATTTCTTGAGTAACACTTCAAGGAAAATAGGTATAGAAGGATCTTATCTCAACTTGGTAAAAATCCATTTATGAGAAATCTAATGCCAATATCACACTGAATGGGGGAAAAAATCTCTCCTCTAAGATCAGGAGTAACAAAGAGATGTCCACTTTTATCACTCCTGTTCCACATGATCATTAAACCTTAGCCAGAACAATCAGGCAAGAGAAAGAAATAAAATGGGTATATATAGGTAAAAAGCAGTTAAGGGATTATTTATAAATTACACAATCCTCTACTTATAAGAACCCCAAAATTCCACCAAAACTCTGCTACAATTTATGAGCAAATCTAAGAATGTAGCTGGATATAAATTCAATACAGAAACTCTATAGCATTCCTATACACCAATAATGAACTCACTGAAAAAGATATTAGAACAATGCCATTCACAATACTACGAAGAAAATCAAATACTTCAGAATTAATCTAAACAAAGAAGTAAAAGACAAATAAGTTACATCAGTCTAAAAAAAGTAATCAAAGAAGACATCAGAAAATGGAAACCTATCCCTTATTCCTGGATAAGCAGAACCATTATAGTCAAAATGGCTCTACATCCAAAACTGATAGACAGATTTAGTGAAATCCTAATCAAAGTGATCACAGCATTCCTCACAAAGGTAGAGAAAACAATAAAAAAAATTCATGCAGAGGCAAAAGAGACAGAGAGTAGCAGAAGCAATTCTGGGTAACTCTAGCAAAGTAGGAGTCATAATCTCAGGTTTGAAATTATATTACAAACCTACCATAATAAAACAGCATGATACTGGCACAAAAACAAACATGACAATCAATGGAACAGAACAGAGGAAGCAGAATCAACTCTAATCATGTTCAGCTATCTGATTCTTAGCAAAAGGGTCAAAAATGTATGCTAAAGAAAAGACATCTATTTCATAAGTGATGCTGGGAAAATTGCATGTCCACATGCAGAAGACTGGGTCTAGACTCACCTCACCATGCACTAAACTGAAATCAAAATCAATCAAATACCTAATGACAAATCAGAAACACTTCTACTGGAAGATATAGGTAAAACTGAAGACATTGGCATAAGCAAGCACTTAGACTGAGGAGCAGCAAATGGGGTCATGTCAAATTGAAAAGCTTCTGCACAGCAAAGCAAGCAACAAACAGAGTGAAGAGACAACCTCAGAACAGGAAAAACATTTGCCAGCTATTACTTGGATGCAGGAGTGCTATCTAGAATACATAAAGAACTTAAAATGTAACTCTTCAAAATAAAAGACCAATCAAGACATGAACAAGTAAAATGAGTGGACTCTTCTCAGAAGGAGTACAGATGGCCAGTAAATACATGAAAGAAATGCTCAGCATCCTTGGTAGTTAGAGATATGCAAATTAAAATAACACTGAGATACTGTCTTACTCCAGAAAGAATGGCTATCATAAAAAACACAGACAATAACAAATGCTGACGAAACTTCAGAGAAAAAGGAACCCTTCTCCATCATTTATGGGAATATGAACTAGTTCAACAGCTATGTAGATCCATATGGAGATTCTTACAGTACCAAGGGTTCAAGGGTTGAACTCTGACCTTGTATTTGCTGGGCAGATGCTTATGCCACTGAGCTATATTCCCAGCCCCATATGGATTTTCGTAAAAAACTAAAAACAAAAAAAAATACATTTAATCCACTATAACCCCATAGATATCTTCCTAAAGGAGTTAAAATTATCATAATACAATAACAGAGAGAATTGAAGAAAAAATATAAATAAAGATTTTGCAAATAGGGAAGGAAACAAGAGTTAGAAAAAATAGAGAAGCATGGGAAGAGAAGGAAACAAAAGATTTAAGATGTGCTATATGCATGACCACTGCCCCACAGTGAACATAATCATTATGTACTGAAAACATGTATTGAAACGATTGTTAGAAATATATAGTAAAAATGATGTCTGACATTATAGAAAGCAACATAGAGTTTCCTCAAAACAATGGAAATAGAACTGCCTTATGACTTAGCAATAATGCTATTGGATATTTAACCAAAGGAATTGAAAAACATGTCAAAGAGGTATCTTCACTGATATATTTATTGTTCACAATATGCAAGAAAAGGAACTAATCTAGATGGCCACTGATAGGTAAATGAAAAAGGAAAGTGAGGTAATATATATATATATATATATATATATATATATATATAATATATAATGGAATGTTATGCAGCCATACAAATCAATATAATTCTGTGTTTTGTAGCAGCATGATGTATCTAGAGAAGATTATATTAAGTAAAGTAGGTAATGCACAGAAAGACAAACACCTATGTGTGGAAGTTAGAGTTGATATCAAAGTAGAAAATTCAGTGGTCCCCAGAGTGTAGGAAGGGTGTGAAGAGGAAAGGCTCAAAACAGAATGGTGAATGGGCAGAAGCACAGCTGACTGGGGTGGAGACTTCTGATGTGCCAGAGCACACAGGATGATGACAGTTGACAACAAAGAATTGATTATTTTAAAATATCTAATAGAGAAGATTGTCAAAGTTCCTAACACAGAGAGATGACACATTTCCAAGGTTACAGATATGTTAATTATCCTGACCTAATCATTTCACATTGTATATTTTTATTGAAATGTTATATTATAAACCAAAAATATGAATAATTATTGTGTTAATTAAGTCATATATTTAACACAAAGTAAATGCTCAGTAAATATTTTTTAGATCAATAAATGAATAGCAGTCAACACTGTATTCTAAAATTGGAGAAATATTAGTAACACTGAAATTTATTTCTTCTTCAAGCTAAGCCAACTGATTTTATATGGTTGCAATTTTTCCCCAAAGATATTTTACCTAACTCTAATAATCGTGTATTCTCACTGCAGGGTTCTTCCAGCTTTTGTGCATGATAGAATTCAAAATTGGACATAAAGATTCTAGAAGAATCCAAAAGTTTAAGTTTGCTTGCCACTTGTTGCAGATTTCACGTGACTGCCCCTAGAAACACACCTTTGAAAGATAATCTCCTAGGACATGAGCCCGACTTCAAAGAAGCCTGTCTAGGGTGGAGACTTCAGAGTGTCAAAGTAATTGATTCTTACATGAAAATAATTTCTACAAATCCCAGAATACTTCCTGGACCTGTTCGAGAGAAAATATAAACTACTCTATGAGTTTACCATCCTGAAGAGTTCAGAATGCTGGACTTATTGTTGTTATTATTTTCAGACTATATTATTTTGACCTATTATAGCTTTTATACACTATATGTATTTTACATTTGACCTTTAAAGCAAAAATTCTGTATTTCTGGAAAAATATCTTCATACTGTTTCAAAAATAATAGTTCTTTCTTTTTATTCCCTAGCCCAACTTCTAATTTGACTGCAAAATCATTTTTTTTTTTTATTTTTCAGAGTTCATTTCAGTTCTCTACAGAGGACTTAACATGGGATATAAAAATTTCAGGTATTTAGTAAACTTATTTTTACAATTCTCTTTACATAAAAGTTTGTATTTTATATCACATTTTTACTGTTGACATTAAATTAAAATTATTACAGAAACAATTGTGTTCCAACTGCCCTTTTGACACTTCTCTGATTAATCTTTAACTAAGTATATTAACTTTCTGTAGGCTGCAGAGAGACCAATAGAGCACAAAATTTCTACTGAATGAGTTTTCCCCACCTTCTTGGTTATCGTACACCTGCCTTCCTTATAAGGAGAACAAGGAAGTAAATCATGTTGAAGTTGCTTTTAAACACAGCTTTTCTTCTTTACCTGTCCAGGTAGCCTCTGTCTTCATTCTAGTCTTAATGAAAACTTTTTAATTTACATCTCAAGTTTCTTTTCAAAGCAGTGTAAGTAGTATTTAAAATTTTACACATCAAGAGACAAAGAATTTAATGATATCCAACTTTGGTCTTGTAACATGGAAGGTAATTCATTTTTTTCATCTGTCTGCACAGCGAGAAGTGGAACGAATGGGGACTGAGCTGCTCGGCTTCTTCTTTCTATTTCTAGGAAGGGCTGATCGCGTCCAAGGTAAGCTCTAAGTTCTCCGGTAGATTGTTTTCACAGTGTGCTTGACAAACCTGTCATTTAGTTCAGAAGCTAGACCTGGAGTCATATTTTATATGGTCTGCTTGATAACACTTTTGCCACTGGGTAAAAACTTTAATAAACTACAGGTAAACATCGAACTGTTCCCGCCGTGAATGTTTAAGACTCTAGATAAAGAAAAGACAAGGGTTGCACAGGCATTTTAATTAAACAATGTTACTGAACAATAGGGCTCCTTAATGCTATTGTGACAGTTGTTTTGGAAACTTTTTTTATTCTATAACAAGGATTTGCCACTTAGGAAAAATAGCCTTGGGAGAGAAAAAGGATTTATTACCAAAACAAAAACACTACACTTATCGGAGTAGCAAATTTACTGGCTGCAAATGTTTTTTTTTTTTTTTTTAAATAGAGGTAGATGTTGAATAAGGCTAATAAACAGATGAGCCTGTGCTTGTGAACAGTCAGATACTTTCAAAGTTTAAGAGAAAAGAGATCTGTCAGAGATCCATCATTTCTGGTTTATAAGGACACACATTTACCTTGTGATAGATATAAAATATCAACTTTTATGAGAATTACTAAGATTGTGAGGGCTGATCTTTGAAAATAGGAATCATCTTTGATATTGTTTTGTTCAAGTAATCTGAGAGGCACAGGCCTCTTAAATGGAACGGGTGGCAGTGATCTTAACCCCTCGCCTCTTGCTGGGTTTGAATGCAGGCGGCTGTGCCATGTCAGGTGCGGAGACCTGTGGGGACTGCTTGCTCATCGGCCCTCAGTGTGCCTGGTGCTCCCAGGAGGTAAAGCAAATGACCACAGCATGTTTTTAAAACCTATTTGCATTTTCAGTGAGAGTTCTGATAGTGTCCTTTCAGTGAGACTATAGGAATAAAACATATCAAGAAAGAAAAGCATATGAATTAGTGGTTCAAAGTGGAATGTATGTAATTCCTTTCAAATGCAATTTATGAAAAGAATGAATGTCAAATTATTCCCTAAAAAATACTTAGCTCAGTGTCTTTTATTTAGCCTGAATTTTCTTTTTATTTTAAAGTCTTTTTAATCAGTTACTGTGAAATACTGAGGTTTTTGGAGTAGTCAAAATCAGTGGATGACATTTTCTAAATTTAAATAGACTACTGGGAAGGAGGATTTCCTGTGAATCACTAATAGGTTCTATAAGAAATGTTCTAAGTTTGGAGGAAGTATTACTATTCAGATATTGTCCCATTCTAGAAGCTTTTCATTTTCATCAGCTTAGTGACTCTGTACTGCCTCAGTGACAAAGCCCCTGGTCTGACTGAAAACTATGGAGATTAGTATAAAAGTGATTGGGGAACGCATAACAAGCAATCCTGAGTCCTTGCATATCCTGTGACTCTATAAAGAAATCTATGGATGATTCATGGTAATAAAGGCATATGACAGCTTCCTAAATTGTTAGAACAAGTCTCAATCCATTGAATGTCATAAAGAGAACCAAATGCTGCAGCACAAAATGTAGCAGAAGCCGAGTAACACATCCAGTGGAAAACACAGAACTCGGGCCTAGACTGTTAGCATTAAACACCAGATTTCATGTGCATCCATGAGGCCTCCAGAGAAGACAGCACAAATTTGCTCACTTCCCCCTGTTGCCATGACTGATGGGTCACAAACAAAATCCAAGGGGCATACCTTTCCAGCCTTATGTATAAAAAACAGGATTGTGAGGAGCTGGAGATGAAGCTTAGTAGTTGAGGGCTTGCTTAGCATATATGTGAGGTCCTAGGTACGATCTTAAGGGCTAAAAAGTAGAGCTGAGAATATAGCTCAGCAGCACAGTGCCTGCCTGGCAAATGCAAGGTCCTGAGTTCAATTCCTAGTACCAAATAAATAAATAACTGCATTAGATGGATAAATAAATAAAATAAAATAAAGAAACAAAGCAGGATTAAGAATATAGATAAGGGACTTATTCACATGCGTTGCACCAGAGACTTAAATAACAAATCACTCTAACATTTTTATTTAAACATAGTCTTTAGCATTAATTGAAATGAGCCTCTCATGGTGCTCATGATAGCTTTACTTATGGGTCATTTTTAGCAATGAAAAGGGTTGTCAGATCCAATAGCTATATTATTTTCAAAGGTCATTCTACAGACCTCTAGTAGAAGAAATCATCAGTGTATTGATTGAGGTAGGCAGAGCAATAGCTAAGTTCTGATTCTAAATAGGGCAGATAGAAAATAGGTTCCATGACTAACACCAGGTCCTGACTTTGGGCAAAGGCTGTGGCCATGCCTGGCAGCACCTCTGTTCTGCCGAGCGTTGTGAAGCCTTCCGCCTTCGGAAGGCTTGTTTTGCCTTTGCTGAATCTCAGGAAGTTGTTGTTCACTGTGCTTGGGTGACAGTCTCGAATCTGCTTAGGCCTGACTGGAAAATAGCAAAATGTACCCTTAAAAGCAAATTTCAGAATAAATGCCACTTCCTAGTTGAAAAAAAAAAAAAAAAAAAAAAAAAGCCAGAGAGGCTCAGTCTTCCAAGGACCAAGAAAAAGAACATAAGCGTTTTTGCTATGCTTGAATCAGCAGCCCTCAAGTGCAGCAGCCACGGGCCCTGGGAGGCAGGGATTCATCGTCTGGATCCATCTCTCTGCTCTGAATGCTATAGAATCAGAACAGCCACATCTGTGGAAGCAAACGCTCCACGTCCCTGCCCTGCCACACAGGTGGATCCACTGGGGCAAAGAACGCCAGAGTTCCGTATAGAACTCAGGCTTTCAAACCATCTTCTTTTTCACTTTCCTTCCTCATCTTCAAATCTTCAAAAGTTCCAAAAGGTCTTCAACTAGATCACTTCAAGTCACTATGCTGAGAGCCCCCAAGAAGTTGACTTTAGTGTAATGTTACCCACCAATGAATAAAACTCATACAGAGTGCCAGCCCGGGAGATATCATAATCTTAGTCTTTTAGGAACCTACATAAATTCTTTCTTTGTCAGCAAATTTGGATTAGGCATGTTACAAAGCTCGGATAGTCCTAGGATTCCAGGAACTAATAGGTCATCCCTAACAAATAGTCTCACAAAATAATGTCAACTGTATGATTCAACTGTTTTAAGAATCTATCATGACATAATTTTTTTTTGGGGGGGGGGCGGAGTTCGAACTCATGACCTTGCACTTGCCAAGGAGGCATTTGTGCCTGCCCCTTGTGACATAAATTTTAAAGAAGTAACTTTTTTAAAAATAAAAACTGCTAAGCCAGGTGTTGATGTTGTATGCCTGTAATCCTAGCACTCTGAAGGCTGAAACAGGAGGAAAACTGGAGTCTGAGGCCAGTCTGGGCTTCATAGAGAATTCAAGCCCAGCTTGAACTATATAGCAAGATCTTGTCTTAAAAAAGAATTGCTACAGGAATTCAGTTAAATATAATTAAAGGATACTCCAGTTTTACTCAGACTTCACTGGAAGAATTGTCTGATGTTCAGCTATAACTTACCTTTAGACCTACAATCACTGTCTGTCATGTGAGGATATAACATACTTACGAGGACAAGATGCTTAACTAGCAAAGCATGTTTACAAGTTTAATTACTGGCCTATTCTAAAGAAATGCAGATTTGTCTTTTTCTCTTTTTATTCTGTTTTAGAATTTTACTCACCCATCTGGCGTTAGCGAGAGGTGTGATACCCCAGCAAATCTTTTAACCAAAGGATGTCAATTAACCTTCATTGAAAACCCTGTCTCCCAAGTGGAAATACTCAGAAATAAGCCTCTCAGTATAGGCAGACAGAAGAATAGCTCTGACATTGTTCAGATTGCACCTCAAAGCCTGATTCTTAAATTGAGACCAGGTATGGTATGATTTCTTAACAGAGGAAAGTGCAGCCTTGTCAACAAATACACGGCATGTGGTGTAATACTACTATTCCATAAACGTATATTCCAGTAGATCACATGCCACTGCTCACCATGGCTCAGAGTTTCCATTCTCTAGAAAGCTGCTAGCACCTTCCTTTATTCACGTTGACCACTTGCACTCCAAGTGTGTTGGTAAAGAAGTCTTCTGGAGTCATAAGCATGTGAGTTACTGGGGGCCACTCTGGCTTACCTCACATTTCTTCTAGGGTTGAAATGCAAATGTGAACTCCCTTTTGTTTGGTTCACCTTTTCTAAAACCACACACAAAAAACTGAATTTATCTTTCATCTAAATGGATGCTAATTCTCCCAAGGCGATATAAAATATCCTAAATTATGCCTACTTTAGTACTTCTACACTCCCTGCTGAAAGATTTTTATGGGCTCGTTCATTTCTAAACTACCAGTAGTTCATCAAACTTTGGTAAATGTATCTTTGGTAAATGATAATTGAAATGAAACAACAGAGCTAGACTTACTATATGCAGCTATAATCCCAGCTACTCAGGAGGCTGAGTCAGGATGGTCAACAATGCAACCCCAGCCAAAGCAACACAATAAAATCTTAGCAAAATAAAGAGGGAGAGAGGAAAAAGGAGACCGGGAGAGGAAATAGAGACATGGGGCTGGGAGGAGAGGAGGGAATAAAGGAAGAAAAAATGAGAAGAAAAGAAAAGAAAAGAAAAAACTAAAATAGCAGCTGGCCCAGAGATCAGCTAGTTGCAAATAAATCTTACATTTTTATGGTTTTGCTTTTCTTGTGTGGCTTTGCAGGCAGCGAGCAGACGCTGCACGTGCGTGTTCGCCAGACCGAGGATTACCCAGTGGATTTGTATTATCTCATGGACCTCTCTGCTTCCATGGATGATGACCTCAACACAATCAAAGAGCTTGGCTCCCTGCTTTCCAAGGAGATGTCTAAATTAACTAGCAACTTTCGACTGGGCTTTGGCTCTTTTGTGGAAAAACCAGTCTCTCCTTTTATGAAAACAACGCCAGAGGAAATCGCCAATCCTTGCAGGTAAGTAAGCAATCCTCTGCATAACCATGCACTGATGTCTGTGAAGACATCCCACCCCCACCCCTGAGCTGCATTTCCCAGGATCTTGGCAACTCTCTGACATTCCCATGATGACTTTTGAATCTCCACAGTTTTCTTGTAGCTCAGGTTGTTTGCAGCCCAGTTGAGGTCCTCTTAACTGCATCGTTGTAGCCTTGAGTCCTTGCACCTCTGCTTCCATATAGGCAAACTAAATTTTGTGTTCTGCAGGCAACAGGATGGAGCCTTTCTGGAGGTTCTGCTCAGTTGTTCCCACCCCAGCCCCTCACAGAATTTGATTCTCAATGACCATCACTTTCTCAAGCTACTCGCCAGTGATGTGCACACATTTTCTTAGTCTTCCTCCACTCTAATGACTCTGGCAAACTTTCTCTGCCATAACTTTGGGAAATGTGGGTTTCACCCATTGCTTGGAGGTCTTTGCAACCAACACTGCTGTTAAATTCAGTAGGAAATGAAGCCATGATTCCATTAGAATATGCTGTAGTTATTAAGACAGTGGATTACGCAGATGATGGTCAAGGGCCAATAACTCTATGATGGCTTACCTGTACCATCAGTGATATGTTGGGAAAGGAGTTATCTAATAGACTTGTAGTGAACAAGAACTGCATTTTCTCTGTGCCAGACCCTGCAGTGCAAGCTTTGTATACATGATCTCATTCAGTCTCTGTAATAACAGTAGCTCTAAGCAGGTTTCACCAGCCCTCTCCTAGAGAAAGTAACAGTGACCTGGAGAATTAGTAATGTGCCAATGGCCTCATGAGTAATCAGTGATTTGTAGCAAGACCTGATTTGCCCCAAACCAAGCTCTTCCCTGTGACATCTAGGATTAACAGAATGACTTTGCAAATGTACATTAACTTTTACCACTGTTCTTCACCAAAGGCATCAATCTCTATAAAAGATAAACAGGTTTCAGTGTATTACTGAAAAATACTCCAGTGAGTTTTTAACCTGTAATCTAGCAGAGCCCAAATGATTTAACCATAAGAAGAATTTATCAGTGATCATAACTCTTAGGAATTATGTTTGGTTGAAAGTACTAGAGATTATACCTTTAAAAGAATTTTTAAAAAATCTTTCACACAAAGAAATTCCAATGAAATACAGTTTGGAGCTTGTATGGTAGTTCTACAAATAGCAGGAATCTGAACATTTTCTACTTTTTCCCCACCATCCTAAGCACTTTGTTTTATATTCACAGTCCAGAAGGACTACTAGGAGCAGTACTCATGATTTTCTCATTTCAGTCATTAAGATAACATGAAAAAGGGGGCAAATAATTAAGGGTTCTTTCTTTGACCAGGCATGGTGGTACTTGCTTGTAATCCTAGCAGTCAGAATGCTGAGGCAACATGAACACCCAGAGTTCAAGGCAGCCTGGGATACATAAATGAGTTCAAGGCCAGCCACACTACATAGTGAGACCCTGTCTCAAAAAAAGAGAAAAAAAATAGGTACTCTCTGCTTCCTCTTAAAGCTATAATCCACGTGCACTTGAAATAAACACATCAAAAGCACTCAGTCTGATGGCTTTTGATAATGAACCTACCAGTATAACTGACACTCAAAAGACATGATACAAAACGTTGTCATCACCCTAGAAACTTGCCCCCTGTCCCAGCAAGTCACTTCTGCTTCCTCAGAGGGAAGTGCTTTCTGATTTCTATAGATTGGTTTTGCCTATTCTTAGATTTTATGTAAATGGAATCATATAGTGTATTTTACTCAACATAATGCCTTCAAGTTTTAGTCATGATTTTGTGCAGATCAGCAGTTTGGTCCTTTTCTATTTTAATAAATAGCCCTCTTAAGAATTTGCCACCTGTTGTTTACTCCTTGATTGCTTTTGTGACATTTCCATTTTTTGGCTGTCATGAAAAATGCCGTCATGATCACTTGCATATATATCTTGGTAAGGGTATGGTTTTATTTTTCTTACATGGATAGACTGAAAGTGTTATATTCGCTGTACACTTTTAGTTTTGAGGGGAAAAAATCAAACTGTTTTCCAGTGTAAATCTACCGTTTTACATATCCATCAGCAATCTAAGGAGGTTCTCAATCACATTCATACTAAATCTTAGAGTTAGCAGGACTAAACTCACTTAATTCTTTTGGGCTCCCTGAAAGAACTAGTCCTTCTAAAGAATTTTAGGTATTTTAATAGTCTGCCATCATATCTTACTCTAGCTTTCCTCAGCATTTCCTTAATGATGGCTGATTTTTAATGTCTTTTTATGTGTTTATGCATCATTCTCATTTCTTATTACATGAAGTATCTTTTAAACTCTTTTACCCACTTTAAAAAATTAGACTGCTTTCTTAATATTGCATTGCAAGAGTTCTTTACATTCTGCAAATAAGTTATTTGCCGAATACATGTTTTGTAAATATTTCTCCAAAATTTTTGGAATTCGTCTAGCAGTTTGTCTTTAATGAACCAAAAGTGTTAATTCTGATGAAGCCAAATCTATCATCTTCACTTTATGGTTGTCGTATTTCTTCCTAAGAAATCTTTGCCAACTCTGAGGGAACAAAAAATTTTCTTATGTTTTCCTTTATAATCCATGTAGTTAAAGCTCTTATATTTTGGCCTATGATTATCAATGAGTTTTTAAATTTGGAATGAGAATGAAAGTCTAGTTTCATTTACTTTTGTTTGCAAACAGTTAATCAGTCATTCTAGCTGTTAAACAAGACTTTCTGTACCAAATCGTCTTGATGTCTTTGTTAAAAAGCAATTGGCTGCATACACATAAGCCTAATTCTGGGCACTATTCTCTTTAATTAATCCACTCATTGACTACAACCACATAATACTAATGCCTCAACTATCTTACTCTACTTTCACAGTCAGATCAAGAGTGTATGCCCTCCAACTGTATTTATTTATTTTATTGGCTATCTTAGCCCTTTCATATTTGCATATAAACATTACAATCATTTGTTCAAGAAATATGCTAAGATTTGGACCAACACTAAATTGAAACCATAGATCAGTTTAAAGAATGAACATCTTAAACATACTGAATGCACAGTCTTCCAAGCATTTCACATGAAATATATCTTCACTTCTTTAGACCTTACTTAGATTCTCTGAGCAGTTTTCAGAGAGAATCTTGCACATCTTTTATTTTATTTATGCCTAGGAATATATTTACATTCCATTTTCTAGTAATTTACTGATAAAATATACAATTCCTTTTGCATATTTTGCAAAATAAATTTTCTCATTACAGTAAATCTAGGCTAATTTCATAGATTCCTTAGGATGTCTGTGTACATGATCATGTTATCTATCTATAACTTTTATAACATATATACCTTGCTTCTCTTTTTCTCAACTTGTGCTGACCAGTGTGAACAGTGCAGTTTTTACCTTGGTGAGAGGAGACAACTGTGTCACAATAATGCTGTTATGGGAGAAAGTATTCCACTTTAAATACATTGTTGTCTAGTGTTTTTTGGACTTTATCAGGTCAAGGAAATTCCCTTCTATTCCTTTCCTTGGTAAATTTGTTTTATTTTGTTTTGCTGTATCATGGATAGATGCTGAATTCTATTTTTCCAAATGAGTTTTGCCAGAAATTTTACTCAGCCCCTTGGCCTTGCACATGGCCATAGCCAGCTGCAAAGGAAGCACACACTCTTCCCCAAAATAGGATTGCTAAGGATTGAAGAGGCGAGGCTTATGCAGTGCTCAAAAGTTCTTGCAACACTGCACACACAGATATATAGAGAGTGATAGTGAATTGCACTCTCAAAACCCTGAATAACAAGCAGTAAGGATGATCATCATTAATTATTAGGATCAGCGCCAGCAACTTCTTAATGGCTAATATAAGACAGTTATGATGCCTCTGGTATTTTTCTAAAAATTAGAGAATATTGTACCTATGTAAAATTTGTATTTAATTCTTTCCCAGATTAATTCTTTTTTAAATTCTTTCTCCTGCAACAGACTTCAATAGAGGCTAGTGGGGCAGTTCCACCAAGGATTACAAAATACTGGCTCTCTCTTTGCAATATATTTAAAGTCATTCTTTCTGTCATAGACCAGACAAGAGGTGGCAACATAAAGTATGCTAATGACCATCTGAAGCAATGATTCTGGAGTCTTAACAGAGGGAAAAGAATTGAAATTTAGAAGTTTAGAAGGCTCAGCTGAACTGGCAGCCCAATACCTTAAATTAACAAGGAGATTCTATCTTAATGAGGGGTCTAGAAAAATGAGATCAGCTTGACTACTTAGATCTAATGTATATATACTTCATTCATGCACACATGTGTCCAACAGAAGCTAATTGAGCTCCAAATATCTATCAAGTATTGTGATAGGTATGGGGATATCTGGGGAAAAGACCTGCATGCACTGCTGGAGGAGCGGAAGGTCTTGCGGGGGTGGAGCAGGCTCTCCACATCACAAGGTCAGCCTGAGCCTTCATTCATCAGCCCACTCCTACTACTGCCGTAAGTGGATTAGTTTATCTCTCAGATCTTCCAATTTTCTGCTCTGTAAGTTGGGAATCACAATACTGGCCACAGAGAAATGGCTGTCAAAGCTGACAGAGATCATGCATAGAAAAAAGCCTTTGACACTGAGCCTGACCTCAGTGAGTTTAGAACAAACAGCAGGTACCACTGACAGCCATAGAGTGGGGCTGAGGGGAGACCAGACCACTGCACAGGATCCAGTGAGCAGGGCTCCAGGAGGACATCATGTACTTGATGTCTTGAAAAACTCCATTTGTCCTGTATTAAAAAGGTATTTCTTTTATTCTTCTGGGCAAAATTCAAGCTATAAACAGAAAGTTCTGAAGTTTAAAGATTATGTTTTAAAGTTATAAATAGGAAATCCTTTTATTGGTACAAATTCTTTTTTCCTTTCCCTTTACTTCCCTAGATTTTTCAGTTCTGCTGTCTGAGCATCACCTCATGCACGATACACACCAAGGTGAAGTTCATCTTTGGCTCAGGCTAAACCTTTTTAACCTGCAAATGGGGATAAAGACATTCATTTTCTAGTTGAGAATAAAATGAGTTGAGAACATAGCAAACATTCAAAACAAGTATTAGTTTTCTTCCTTTCACTAACATTTATTTTATCTCTCATTATTTTGATCACCAAATTTAGATTTCAGGACTTCCATGCATTTGAAATATAAAGCCTCTAAAGAGCATTAGTTGTATACTATTGATCATAACCCTCTTAAAAAGTAAAACTAAAAAAAATAATTTGTCAATTAATTTAATTACAATAACATATAATTGTTACTATAACAAAATAAGCATTTTCCAGAAAAAAATTATCAATTTTTGTTCTAAAACAGAGTGATACTATTTTATATTTTTACTAAATCATTAAACATCTGAGTCAAAACAATACAGTTGATTTTATCTCTGCCTTTTTTTTCAAAAGCAGAAGCATACTTTTTAGTTTCTAATACTAGGAGAAAATATACTATGTATTATAAGTAGATAGTAAATCAAAGAAACAGTATAAATCATAAAATAAAAATTAAAATCAAACAATATCCAAAAAGTAATTCAAAATTAAATTGAATATTTCAAGATAATATTCAAAGAATAAAATTAAATCATGAGTCCAACTAACAGGTCAGAATGGGAATCTTGCATGATACTATTACACCAGCAGTGCTGTTAACAGGCCAGAATGTAGTGTACCGTATACAGAAATCTGTGACCAATTCAGAGTACTCACACAGTAGTTGATTGGGTTAATAGATACAAAAATATGAACTAAGAAAAAGTTTTCATGATAGTAAGGAATTACTAAGAATAAAACATAACAAAAACTCTGGAATGGCAAGTACATGACCAGCACTTATAACAGTTTAGGGGTAGGATATTGCACAAAGTTCTAGCATACGCTCTCCATGATGCTTACTAAGTCAGGCGTCACTTGTGGGACTGAGCTACTGCTATTTCCTTGATATACACTTTGTAGATATCCAGACAGAATCATGAGCCATTGGGTGCAGAAGAAGTCCATTTGCTGATGGAAATATTTTGCTGCTGTATATAAAAGAATAAATGAAAACTGCTGTTGTATACCTCTTTTTCTCCTGTGTTTAATTGTTTACCCTATTTGGTGGGTTCTTTCTGTTCTTGCTCATGGAGTTGTGTTCATTTTGATCCCTCTCTAGAATGTCTTTTAGTAGTCTGTGTACGGTTGGCTTTGTTGTCACGAAATTCTTTAGCTGTTCTTTATCATAGAAGTATTTCACTTCTCCATTAAACTTGAAAGACAGTTTTGCAGGGTATATCAGTCTGGGTTGAAATTTGTTTTCTTGTAAGACTTGTAGTACTTTGCTCCATGCTCTTCTTGACTTGATGGTTTGTGAAGAGAAATCTGCCATTATGCTGATGGGTTTTCCTTTAAATGTGATTTGTTTTTCTCTAGTGGCTTTTACTATACTGTTTCTGTTCTGAATTTCTGGGATCTTGATTATTATACCTGAGTGTGTTATTAACTGGTTTGATATTATTTGGAGTTCTATATACTTCAGTTACCTGAATGTCAGGTTGTTTCCCCACATCTAGGAAGTTTTCTACTACTACTTCTGCCCTTATTCTTTTTATATCATTTGTATTGACTCCTTTCTCATTGATACCTATTTATCATATGTTGTTCATTTGTGCATATCTTGAAGATGCTGAATTATTTTTTCCTGAATTCTAGTTGTTTTTAAGACATCTTTTCTTGCCTTTTCACTAGCTGTAGTGGTGTCTTCAAGGTCTGAAACTCTTTACTTTCATTCAAACGGTTTTGCCAGCTTGTGATTGAAGTTTTAATTTCCTGTACATCTCTTTGAATCTGCTTTATGCATTCTATTTCTTTCTTATATTGCTCTTTCAAGGGTTACATCACTTTTCAATTATCCTATATTGTTTTATCAGTGTCTTTTTTAGAAGAACTTAGTACTTCTTTCATTACAGTTATTTCTTTTTTTACTTCAGAGATTATTTCTGACCTGATTTTTTCTGTACATTTCTGAAGTTGTTTCTTTACTTCAAACGCTGTTATCTCAGAGATTTTGGGTGTGTGATTTCTCATTTCTTCTATGCCAGTGTCTTTTGTATTTGTTCTGGGTGGGCTTGGGGCCTGAGAATGTGTTTTGCTCCTTCTCTTTGTCATTTTTGTATAGCACTGTCTTCTGACCTTCAGTGCAGAACTTTGATAGAGTTACTACCCTAGCACCAGATCTGGATCTACCAAATTCAAACTGGTCCAGGTGGATGTGGCCTGGGTCTGGCTGCTGAGCTCCACTTCTTCTTGTTGCAGCCCTTGGAGGTGATCTGGCTGTACACTCTGGCAAGATGTTTTGCTCCTAGATCAGCTATAGGGGTCTTGCCTTCAGCCTCTCTGCAGGGAGTTCTGCCACAGGAGTCCACACCAGGACTGTGTGATGGAGGAAGTTCCACACATACTCCTGGGCACTGGCTGGTGTGAGGATCTGGCAGACTCAGAGGATCCCACGCCTTGTCTGCTTCTGCATTCAATTTGTACCAGTAATTTTTCTGTAGAGTTTTATGAAAGAAACCCAAATCTGTAGCAGTAAAAATCACTGTTTCCCAGTGATCACAGCCTTTCTTCTTTGATATTGCATTCACATTAGATAACAAGTGAAAATTTTAATGTGGAATATGAAATAATACCTATAAACATTTCATTTTTGGTTGTATTAAAATCTATCCATCTATCTTGAATTTTGCTTCTTTAAGCAATGCATAATTTTGCAACATTATGATTCTGTTACTTGAAAAATACTGGCTGAGTTATGCCAGTCTTCCAGATTTAATGATACAACATCAAAAAATTACCATCAATTTTGCCAAGTACCACTGAAAGTAAGTTAAGGGATTGAGAATTTGGCAATATTGCTATTGTTACTCTGATGGGTGGTAAATGAACACTTTCCTAAACTCTAATTACCTAGTTACTTTGAACTTTGTCATTGATGACAAATCCTGACAGGCATTTTCCTCAATATGACAGTGTCGCTTTGTTCATTTTTAAAAATACAACTACCAAGCACATAGGCTAGAATAATAGTTTGGCTGTCAATCTCGCTTTCACCTAAAAATTGTGCTGCCTGAGAGGAAGGTCAGGTGAGCTCTGACAGTCACATATGTGCTTTTCCCGATGAACTTGTACACATGCTCAGCAGAAGTGCTTAACACGTACTTTCTATGCATTAAGAGAATTCTACATGTTCAAAGACACATATTTAATACAATTAATAACTTCTACTGCTTCATTAGGACACTCAAGTGAAACTGGAACTTACTTTTATTAACATGTTGAGTGCTTGCTTGTAAAAAGTATAAGGGCTACACTATAGTTTGGCATTGCTGCCCTCATATGTGCTGAGAAACCAGGAAGTGACTTAATTCTGCTTTCCTATCAGTGTAAATGTCCATGCAATAGAAAAGGCAAATGGCATCTTTTTATTACTGTGAGCAATAGTGGGATCTTAAAAGTCCTTTGGAATGTTTTGGGGATCTCCTAGATCTGAGTACCATACTTTAAAAATATCAAATTGGGCTGTCCAGACAGCTCAGCAGACTAAAGTGCCTGCTTAGGGAGGAGCAGGGACTGGTTCAATCCCTGGCATGCTGTTGATACCCCACCCCCAGAGCGTGCTGAGACTGAAACTGAGACTGGGTGTGGTAGCGCAGGCCCATAGTCCCAGCTCTTGGTAGGCTGAAAACAGGAAAATCACTATGAGTCCGATCTCCGAAGTAAGACGCTGTACACCCTGTACTAAAATGCATTTTAAAAAAAAGAAAAAGGAAAAAAAAAACTAATGCCTTTGGGATGTAACTCAGTGGTAGAGTACTTATATAGCATGTAGAAAGCCCTAGACTCAATCCGCTATACCACAAAGCAAAACAAAACCAATCCTTTAAAATCTAATCTCTGATGATTTCTGGAGTAGCTTTCTCTATTTTCATTGGTAGAAAATCACTAAAAGTTTATCTTATTCTGCAGGACTGCAAAGTGGTTTGCATTTTTTGAAACATTTCCTTCGTTATTACTTCATGTACAGCACAGAAATTTTTTTTCATTTTTATACTTATAGATGTGTTGTAATATGCCTTAAAATATTTAATAGCACAAAATTTAAATTATCTCACTCCATCAAACATTTGAGGGGCTGGGGAGATAGCTCCGAGGCACAAGTGCCTGCTGGGCAAGTGCAAGGTCGTGAGTTTGAACCCTGGTCCCACAAAAAAAAAAAAAAAAAAAAAAAAAACATTTGAAGGTCTTTCCTTTAACCTCACTTCATATATGCTGTGTTGTGTTGTTTTATTTTGAATTTGACACTGACAGTAAGGAATTCACTATGGCTTTCTAAAAGAGGAAACCAAACCATGATATGCTAAATTGATTCCATATATAGATATATAAACATATATGAGTACACGGTACAAGGGGTGATCACAAATACAGTTAATGTTTAAATTTTAGAAAACTTTTTAGCAACAGTAAAGGGCAAAATACCAAGAATGATGGAATATGTGTTCACAGTGAGAGGAAGAAACGGTAATATGTCTTTTATTATAATAAATACTTTAAGTATAACATTTTCTGTATTTATTGACGAACGTAGGTATATAATTTCTTAGTATAAAGTTAATAAGCCCATGTGAAAGACAAAGAAAAAGAGAATAGAAATGATTTCTAATTCCATTTTTTTAAAAGAAGTTAACCTTTTAACATTCTAACCTTATGTTTTTTTTTGTTTTTTTTGTTTTTTTTGGTGGGACTGGGGTTCGAACTAATGACCTTGCACTTGCCAAGCAGGCACTTGTGCCGTGAGCTATCTCTCTGGCTCCCCTTATGTTTTCAATATTTAAAATTTTAACGAAATTTATAATTAGTACTTCTTTATTATGGTTCATAATTATCTTTTATTTAAAGTCCAAATCCATTACTATCTAGGGAATCAAAATCACCAGCTGTTGAGAAGTACCTGCTCCCTCAATTGTTTTGCTAAGTAATGTCCATATGCCAGTCATATAGCTCAGTGGCACAAGGGCCTGCCTGGCAAGTACAAGGTCCTGTGTTAATATCCAGTAACAAAGGGAGGCAGGAGAGGGAGGGAGAGTAAGAGGGTGAGAGGGAAAGAGGCAGAAAGCTCTGACTACAGCAGTGATCTCTATTGCAATATCTTGATGGTAGGGGCCCCATCTACCATTGTTTTGTTTTTGCTACACAGTCTCCCATCAGATGATTCTGCTCAATGATTTAAATTAAAATCTCATTCCATTTTCCAAAAGCACAGAGTTCTAATAAGATAATTAGGAATATCTGCTAAGAAGATAATTCTAATCAGTGAAGACACAATTTCTTATGAAAATATAGAACTGTGCTGAGTTGTTCTCATTAGCTATTTTTTTAAAGTCGAACTTTTCCGGCATTGCTGATACTTGAAGGTGGAGAGAAGTTTAACTGTATAAGGTGTATGCCCCCCAAAAATCATAAATTTGGAAGACAAACTACTAGCCAAAAGTTTGGTACTTGTAAGCGAGTTCTTATGGTTTAATCAAAAGATAAGAATACAGCAATAAGAAAATAAGTAAATGAGCTGGTAAGTTTACAGAAGAATAAGTATACAACGTCAAATATATGTCAAGGATCAGTCATATTAATAACAAAATAAAAATTAAAAATGGCATTTCCAGATGATCCACCTAAGTCAGTAAGGCCATGGTTCCCTACTTTCCATGCATAATCGCTTCTCGTGTGGTTGTGCTGTTGGACAGGGAATTCATCCACTCTGCCATTGCCTGCACTTTACAAATGAAAGGCCACAGTTCAGAATGGGCTGAGCAACTTGCTGCTCATAAATGACCTTCAGAACGAGGGGACTAGACTTAAGATCAGCTCTTTTTCTTCCACTTCATCACTGTCAGTGCAGAAGTAACCGTAACAGGACATTGTAAGTGGTAGCTTTCTTCCCATGTTGGTCCCCAGTCATCTATTCAATCATAGCAGAGTTGTGTGCTACAACCAAGTTTCTGGCCCAAGGCAGGCAGGGCTGGGAGGAGGAGAGAACTGCGGAGGAAGACAAGTTCCCCTCTCTCTTGCTATGAGCTGACTCACACTTGACAACAGCTTAAACTATCAGAATACAAAGAAATTGTCAGCCTATAAACTTACTGCTGGGCTTGGCTTAGTAGGCAATGGAACACAGTGATTAGAGTCATTGGAATGCAGAGTCTGAATGCCTGATTATCTTCTGAGTTTGAGTCAGTAAAATGTATAGGAAATTTAAAAAGTTTCAGCTAGTAGGTCAACGTGGGAGGGATAGGGCAGAAGATGAGGACAAAAGCCATGACACAGCCCAGCTAGGAATCCAGGTGCTTTAGGAAGATGAATCTTCACTTACGGATTTTTTTTTTTTTTTTTCTGGCTGAGCACACCCTGAGGGTGGGACTGGTGTGGCATGCAGTGCTGGGAATCAAACCGAGGGCCTCTGTGGCTACCTAAGCTTGCCTAAGCAGGAGCTGCATTTTTTTTCTTCTTTTTTTTTTTTTTTTTTTTTTTGGTGGGACCGGGGCTCAAACTCACAATCTTGCATTTGTTCAGCAGGCACTTGTGCCATAGAGCTCTCTCCCCAGACCCCTAAGCAGGTGCTTTAGACCACTGAGATATCTTGCCAGCCCCATTTAAAGAAATGTTGTTCGGCTCTGAAGTTGACACATTGTATGCTGCATCGTGTTTCAAGAATATTTCTCTGTCCTCCTTTTGCAGCAGTATTCCATACTTCTGCTTACCTACATTTGGATTCAAGCACATTCTGCCACTGACAAATGATGCTGAAAGATTCAATGAAATTGTGAAGAAACAGAAAATTTCTGCTAATATTGACACCCCTGAAGGGGGATTTGATGCAATTATGCAGGCAGCTGTGTGTAAGGTAAGCTAAGGAGAGCAAGGATCCATTCTGATAACATTAAGTCACCTCTTATTCACAGACCTGCTTTGCAAAAGTTAAATAATTTTCTTTCCTATAATCAACATATTCCTACTTTTGATGTTTTTCTTAAAACACAAAATTTCTATAGAAATTTTAATTCTAGCATATTGAAATAGGGACTCCTTTATATGCCTCATATTCAAATACAGTGAAATTTGACAAAAGTGACTAATTTGCACAAATTAAGATCAGATTAATTTAGTTTGAGGTTAACTGTGGTGAAAAAACACAGAAGAACCTTCATGAAAATAGTAAACTGGGCATAGTGGCAGCAAAGCTCTGATCCCAGCCAGGCAGGCAGGGGAACTACAAGGTCCTGTCCAGCTTAGCAGTTTAGACTTAGCGAGAGACACTGCCTCCAATATACAAAGAAATGCTTAAATGTGCTGGAGATGTACCTCAGTGAGAAGGCCCTGGGTTCAATCCCCAAAAAACAATAAAAATAAAAGTAAAAATGCCCTGAGTCAGTTTATAGCTATCCTTACAAATATATATAGCTATTGTTTTGAAGAAATAAAATAAGCATCCAGTGTCATACTGTCTCTAGGACATCAGGAGTGATAGTGCTCAGTAGGACATGGGGTGGTCAACTTTGATCAGAAGTCTTTTGTATTCCATCACTAGAAAAAGAAGCAGATCCCTAAATGTCAGGTGACTTTTTTTAATGAAACAAGTTTACTTTTCATCCATTTGTGTTGAATTTTTACTAATTCTGTTACAGATTAGATTTCCTTTTCTCATTTTTCTGGTGAATTGAAAGCTGAACAGTAGAAATAATTAATTATGTAAAAATCAAGAACAACTGAATACTGATTGTAGTGGAAGTATTTTTTTTCCACAAAACATAAATCATCCAAAAATGTTATCTAAAAAAGGCAAATACTGTAGAATTTCATGTTTATAACATATTATCAAGTCATAACAGATGAGAGAGGTTAAAATAGAGAACTGTGTATGTTGTTTACAATCTCAATGTGTCTAAGCAGAATTGATCCACATTTATTATGTCCCCACCTCCCCCAAATGAAACCTAAATGTTTCTTTCTTACTGTAGGAAAAAATCGGTTGGCGCAATGACTCACTCCATCTCCTGGTCTTTGTGAGTGATGCCGACTCTCATTTTGGAATGGACAGCAAACTGGCAGGCATTGTCATTCCCAACGATGGGCTCTGCCACTTGGACAACCAGAATGAATATTCCATGTCAACTGTCATGGTATGTACCCTGCACCCTATGGTGCTTTCTGGGCCACAGGTAGGCAAATGAAGCAACAGTCACTGTAGTACAACACAAAATAACTCACGCTGGGTTAAAGCAGTGTACATTTTTTATTGAGAGGTATAAATTGTCCCTTCCCAATCCTCACCATCACTAGAGACCACTTTGGAGCACAGATAAGTGGTGGGAACATATAAGAAATTTGGATTTGTAGTGGTACACGTGCCCCTAGAATGCCTCAACTGTTAAAAGTAAAAATCAGCCTGTGCAACTCTATCTGTTCTAAACTACTGCTCTGAAAAGGAAGCCCAAGCTAGAACAGTAGCATCTCTGGTTTGTTGGAAATGGCTGTCCCTAAATTATGCCATGTTTCTAAGGCCCATAAGACCCCTTGGAAACAGCTAGCCAGCTACCATGCGGTTAATGTGTACTAACATTTCTTTGAATATCTGTCATTTAAAAATTGCTGATGATGTTGAGAAATGAAGCATGTGACTTTTGTAAAACAGTATAAACTTTTGAGAGCTCTTTTGACATCCATCATGTTGTGTGATCCTCGGTACAACTTTGTGTATCCAGAGCACACAGTTGCTCTGCTTGTCTATGTTATTTCCTCTTCTTGGAATGCCCCTCCTTCCTCCTAGGTTGTTGAGAACCTCCTGATTATCTTTTAAAGCCCATCTCACTCATCACTGTCCCCAAAGAGACTTCTGATTTCTACCAGGCCCTAAAAGTATTGCCTCTACCTTTGGCCTCACACATGGATGTTTAGATTCCATTTCCCTCTTTCTGTCTGTTGTTACTGCACAGTGTCAGTTAAGGCTGGTTTTTCTTAAATCTCTGTGTCTTGGCGGCACAAAGCCTGTAACACAGTGGCTGTTGACTAAGTATGAAACACCGCTGAGTTGTGAAGCAGTAATCCGAGAAGGTCATATAACCATTTAACACAAGAGAAAATATGGTACAGAAAATTTAGATTTATCAAATGGAAAAAAATGTTTTCTGCAAACTAGCAGTTTGTACATTCCCTGATCTAAATGTCTAAATTTCAATATAAATGATTTCCTACAGTTGTGGACAAGTTGTATTCCCTAAACATATACATTCTTTAATTACATAATCTGCCATTTCATATCCTAGTAGCAGTGAGAAAAGGGGCATTTTTTTTAATCAACAAGGGGCAAGGAACTGAGAAATTGACACATTTTTCACAACTTTTTCCTTGCAAGTTTTCAAATGGCCCATAATATGTATCTTGATCATAAAAGTAAACATTATCTATTGCCCGATATGACATTTTTATATAACAAAAATTCAGTTCATTCTTGCTACACTTGTTCAGAGGTCCGGGCCCATTCCCATGTCTGTTGGGTCCTCAGAGAATTTCCTGTGTACTCAGAATGGGGCCAGATTCCTGGGGCCACAAAAAATAAGATGTAGTTCCTGGCCTTGTACCTGCAATACAGTTGTGGAAATGAAACCAACAGCTCTTAGTTACAGAAAAAAACTGCATCTCCTGTGGACTCTGGTGTGATCCTGGATCCACACACCCAGAAGGTGAAGGGTGTGGGAAGGTGTGGAGTTGAGGGCCAGCACTGCGGACTGTCTCACTCTTCTCTCCTTGCTGGGACAAATACCTGACATCCAAAATGAAGGGAGGAAAGGTTTATCTATCTCACAGTTAGGTTCCATAGTTTAAAACAGCCTGAATTACCCAGCAAGACCTCGGAGCCTTGTTTGCTCAGGAGAGAGGGTCAGTGCCTCCATCTTCTCCCAAAATTTTCTCTCTACTGGAAGAAGTCTCAGCCTCAGGCACCACCGCCCAGGAGGAGAGGCTGGGGTGCCACAGTGTCAAGGATGACCCGCCTCACACCTCCAAGGGAGGCCACAGGCTCAGAGGGAGGAAGCTTGCACTGCCAGTTTAATGGTTTGTGTCTCTCTGGCCCTGCCCTGGTCATCTGGCTGTTCCCCTCGAGCCTTGAGGTCCTGGAGCCGTGTCTACCCCGTGACTCACATGAGGCTTTAGCGGCACAACTAGAAATAAACCATAACGTGAATTTAGGCTTGAAGATGAAAGATGCCTAATATTCAAGGAGCAGAAAAACAGAAGAAACTAAATACACTGAACTCAGGAAAATTTATATTCTCTGGTATCTGTGTCAATAAATATTCAAATGTGATTGAAAGTACATTACCATGAGATCTGTGGTTGGAAATTTACCTGAGTATTCAACACAAAAGTACACTTTCCCCTCAACTTGAACTTTGTTCCTGAAGAACACTCCAGATAAAAATACCCCAGCATTGTGGAGAACAGGAGAACACTCTGTTAACCGAGGGCTGCTCAGCGTGCTCCTCCTTTGGGCGGAGTGCAGTCATAACCAGCACATTCTTAATTTAATCAGACGTGAGAACCTCCCTCATTTGACTTTTTTCTTTGGGCATCATTCTCAGTTGGATTCATATGACAAGCAAATGAATTTCAGGTTTTTCTGCACTTGGAAAGTAAAGTTCATACTCACATTTGACAGTTAAGTATTTTACGTTTTCAAGTACTCACACTATTAAGTGGGCACGAATGTATTAGTGGGCCAGAAACACAGGAAGTTTTCGATTGGCCTGTGAAAGTGCTGAGGGATCTCATTCCATAAGTTTAGGACACTGAAAAGGCAGTAAAACCAATTCCAAGAAGTAGTATAGGAAATTCTCACCTCAGATAGGCACAGGAATTGTAGTGTGTCATGCCTCCACAGACTGTCTCTTCCTCTACCTCCAAGGCATCTCACCCAACTCCAATAAAGATTTCAGGGCTAGAGTCAGGGCGTGGTGGCGCATGTCTGTAATCCCAACACTTGGGAAGCAGGAAACAGGAGGATCACTATGAGTCAGAGCTGTGTAGTGAGACCCTGCAGAAAAAAAAAAAGAAAAAATCAAGGCTGGGGAGATTAACTCAGCCACATAAGCATCTGCCTGGCAAGTGCAAGGACCCTGGTTCGATTCCCAGTACCACATGTCTTGCCTCTGTGCCGACCACAAACTGAGTGTAACTGGGTATAATTCCAGCGTTAGAGAGGCTGAGATAGGTGGAACACTAGGAGTCCAAGCTGTGTAGTGAGACCCTGTACCAAAGAAAGAAAGAAAGAAAGAAAGAAAGAAAGAAAGAAAGAAAGAAAGAAAGAAAGAAAGAAAGAAAGAAAGAAGAAAAAAGAAAGAGAGAGAGAGAGAGAGAGAGAGAAATTGATTTTAGAGCTACAGGGGTCGTCTCAGTCATATGCACCGCAGTTGAAATGCCACTACCTAGATTCTAATATTCCTGCCTGCCTGTGAGTGGTGGTACTTGCAAGAACTAGTTCTTCATCCTTGTCTTTAAATAGACACCAAGTGATCTGCTTAGAAGCAAGTGACCATAAGGCATCACATTAATAACTGACTTTTAGGACTAAACTAAACTTACCAGACTTGGAAAACTCAGTGAGAAACATTGATTAGGTGTCTGTTTGCTTAGAGATATAGATACAATAATAGTTTGAGCTTTGAAGTGCTCAGCTTAATAAAATATCTTTGAATTAAACATTCTTTTCCTTGTGTAAATTAAGGTGATATTTAAAAATCTATGCATTAATTTTTAGGAATATCCAACAATTGGACAGCTCATTGATAAGCTGGTACAAAACAACGTGTTACTGATCTTTGCTGTAACACAAGAACAAGTCCCATTGTATGAGGTAAGCAAACACAACTTGGAAAATTCCTTCAGGGAGATTATGTCATGAAACTTTAACTTGGTGAGTTCAACACACAAGAAAGCCACGAGATAATCATTGACACGTACCAAATGCAGAGGGCACTTGGCTAAGTGAATTCATTTACTGCTAGTAATATAAATTATAATTATGAAGCTGCAGTAGACAGTGGGGGCAGATGTGGCAGTCAAGAAAGAAAGAGTTATTATGGAAATGAATGAGGCAAACTGGAAGAGCATGCCAGTAAACACAGGGCCACCTACGTAGAGGAAAATTAGTCTGTCTCCTTCTGGAACTATTGCATGATGAGGCAGAAGTAAACAGAGAACAGAGAAAATATTAAGAGTGGGAGGAGAACTGACTTCCAATTTCTTGACATTTGCAAATTAGATACCTAGAAATGACACAAGTAGAGACACAACTATTGAGAAGTGGAAAGTTAAAAGAAAAACAAAACAAAACAAAACATTAAACTGAGCCAAAAGACTACTTTCTTCTTATAGTAGTTAAGTTTAAAGGTACAGATTTTGGATGGAAGTGCCAGCTATGAAAAAGGACTTATTTCTCAAGATAAAATGATGTATGCAAATTGTAAATTATACATGCAAACATAAAATATTTCCAGTGTAAAAATGCCATTATATCAAAATGCCAATTGTCATTTCATGGAGAAGTAAGGAGTCTTTAGCATGGGCCCTAAGAAATGTAGAGAAATTAAATTGTCTCCGCCTTTTATGCAGAAATGTCAAACACTCCTAAATTCAGAGCCTGGTCTCCTGTTCCTTCGGCAAAGAACTCTTAACTTTCTGGTGACATTATGGGGCTCAGGAAACTCAGGTTATTTCCCAGAAGGCTGTGACTAAATGCATTCACTACCAAGTATGGCACAGTCCATGAACTTGCATCAGGTTCTACAGAAAGTATCCAGGAGGAGATGCTATCTGGCACTTCTAAAGAGAAGAGGGCATTGTGCTCCCAGGTGAGACTGCCTTGTCCTGCAAGCCAAAGAAGTCCCCTGCCATCAAGCCCCATACTGGAGACTTTTGTTCTCCTCAGAGGCCTTATGGGTTCACCTGATCTGAGGATTTTCTTAAGGCTCTTTAGTATGTGATACTTGTTTCCAACGATTTTAAGTAGTAGAGCTGCAGTAAAGATTTTTAAAAATACTCCCCAAGTACAATAGCAAAACTGTTCTGCCTTTGATCCTTAAGACTAAAGTGAGGAGACCTGGGGCTCACCACACCTCTTTCCCAGCAGGCTCTAGTTTAAGCAAGGCAGGGGAAGCTGCACAGAACTTGTCTTCAAAAGGGCATCTGGGGAGCAGGATTGATGATCATGAACATAGGTGCCCATAAGTCACTTCGGTAATGGTCTTTAAGACTCACAACTCATTTATATGCCTCTGCCAAACCGCTATTAAAAAGACAGAGGCAGAGGGCAAACCAGAAGCTTTTGGATTTCAACTAGTTGCATCATGGTTGCCATGTTGCAAAAGAAATTATCTTTTCCAAGGAAAACACCAGATTAAAGCCTGCCTCTCATATAACAGCAAGTCATTTATTCTGCCAGCCTACTAATCTCATTATAAGCCCAATTTATGTTTTGTCATGATCTGTGGTCTTTGCCAGCCAGGCGCTACTAAATTCAAAGGAACATTTTCAGAAAGCCAGGCAGCAGACCTGTTCAGCCGATCTCCCCGTGATTCTGACTGTTTCATTATTTTATTTTTTATTCTGATGGGCCTATCATTCCAGTTGCATTAGTGGAGCCAGTGGCAACCTGGTCTAAAGATAATGACAGTAACATTGCATTTCCCTAAAGGTTTCACGCAGCATGAAAATGCTGATCTCTTGTTTTATTGATAATGAAAATGGAAAATAGGCCAATAATGGCCTGTGTTGCCTTTCAATTTAAATCTCTTAGAAGGAGCCCTAGTGTGCAGGAGCCCTGTGCAGCCTAATGTTTGGGTAGCTGTGATATAAGGACCATTACTACCAAGGAATCATTGGGAAATAGATAAATGAAGCAACTAAGTGGTGAGACCTAATGGAAATTCCAATTATTTGCCCAAATTATGTGCTAGGCAGAACTGTGTGCCTGCCTAAGAAATTGGGGATGGGTTAGGTTCAATGGCAGCTCTGTCTTGCAGCCAATAAAATTTATGTTGCTCACATCAACACTGGAGAAATGACTGCCTGTTTAGTCATTTTGGCAGAGCGCTTGGGACTGCCCAGGTGTGCTGTGGTGCTGCGTGCTATTGTAAGAGGGATGAGCTGAGGCAAGGCTGCAATGTGCATCCCAGACTGTAGCGCACACATCACTTTGCACAAGCTTATTATTATGTATAGTTTCCTGTTTATTCAATTACAATGTTCAAAAGGTAATGGTAGATAATTGAGTAGCCGGCAGTATATTATGTTCGAGTGCTAAACACCATTTTGAATCAGGATTCAGTTACTCAAGGTTCTTTCTAATGTTTCTATTTCTCCCATTGTTTATAATCATTCAGTGTTGATTTACATTAAGATAGCATTAGGCTACTCAATTTGACTAGTCTCTCCTTGCTAGGAGATTGTGAGATATAAATAAATTAAATTAGTTTTTGTGGGGTTTTTTTGTTTGTTTGTTTTTACTATAGTGTCAAATCTTTTCAGAGTACTTACATCTGACTGAAAAACTACTGAAAAGGATGACTTTTGTGATGTGATTAGAAATAATTATGATATGACCTGGTATTTATGGTGTGACACTAAAACACAGCACATAGAAAGTGAGAAATATTGCTAAGGGTCCGTGACAGTTTGCTCACTAAAACTGTGTCCACTAATAATGTCGCTGGGTCTAAAGTATGGCGAGAAGGATGCAAACAGGCGTTTGTACAGCTCAAGTGCCCTTTCCTCGGAAGGCACATGCCCCTGAGCTATCAGTCTTGGTGCATCTTGCTCGTCCTCCTGTTCAGGATGAATTCTCAGTACTTGTGTATTTGTTGAATGAACAGAACAGGTTAATAAAAGCCCCTCTTCTTTTCTAAAGTTGGATTGCATGTTCTGAATGGGGACTTAAAAGCTTTGTATGGTGTACTTTTTAAAAAATTTTTATTTATTTTTTGTATTTTTCAGGGAAAGGTCTACAGGGTTTTCAGGGTCTCACCTACTAGATCAGACTCGCAGTGATTCACCTGTTTACAGCCTTCCAAGAGCTGGGATTACAGGCACACGCCACCATGCCCAGTCTCAGTTGCCATCTCAGGGTGCCCTAGGGGTGGGGACGGAAAGGCAGGCTGGAGATGGAGCCCCAGGGCCCTGTGCCTGTTTGTTATTTGGCTGGGCCTTGTATGGTACACCTTTTGAGATTGAGCCTGGGCCTCCTGACTCTTGGGAGGGCCCTCAGCAGCCCAGGCTGCCCTGCTTCCTTTGGCTGCCCTATGCTGAGACAGCTCAGCAGGGAGAGGAGCAGTCTGCCATCTGTTTCAGGACAGACCTGCTGGCTAAGCGCCACTGCCTTCCCACTGTGCTATAAAAGGACAAACAGGCAGTTATCGCTACCCAGAGGCCATCAGATCTGAAAGCCAGAGCAAGAGCAGCCACATGTGCTGTGTGCAAGCCAGTGTGCTTGTGAGGCTTGTGAAATTTTCATACTGTGCACAAGTTTTCATTTTCTAGCCATCAATGGCCCAGTTTTATTCTACCCCTCTTTCTGTGGCTCTTTTGAGTTTTTCCCTGTCACAGGGAGGAAAGAAAACAGAGAGAACAGGGAGGAAGACAGAATAAAGATCAGTTCCTAGTTGGGTGTAGTGGCACACACGTACAATCACAGCCTGCTGGCAGGCTACGCAGGAGCATCACAAGTTCAAGCACAGCCTGGGCAACTTAGTAAGGCTAGGTCTCAAAGTAAAATAAATGAAAAAGAACTGGGATGTCACTCTGCCCAGGAACACTGGGTTCATCCCTAGTGCTGGAAAACAAATTCAGGTCCTTTTGTTCTTTGTTGTCCTTTTCAGTAGTTGTTTTGTTTTTCAGTGTTTTCACTGGAAAAGATCTAAACAATTTTGTTTGAGTGGAAATCTCTCTGATTTATAAAACATAATCTACTTTAATAAAATGAAAGGACTGAATCTGATGACTTCCAGCTTGAACCATCAGTGACTAACCCCAGGGAGGGCAAATTACCATGAATTGCAATGATTTCCACATGGATAACAAAGTGAAGTGAATTCTTCTCTAGACAACTTTAAGGTATAATCCAAAAAAACCTGTTCTTCCTTTTATCAATTCTATCATTTAATCAGATATTACAAACTCATATTTTAATGAGAAATAAAATCATCTAGAATAGAAGCTAATTTCTAGAGTTTGAGACATGTCCAAGAAATTAACAAATTGCTGTAAATCCAAGTACAGTGGAAAATATTTTAATTTCTCCTTGATTGATAGTATCTGGGAACAAAAGCTAAGGAAATCCAACTGCCTACACTTTCCTCATTAATGAAAGCATTTCTCAGAGAGCTCTGGAAGATTAGGAAATGTGACTCATGTCCTCAGATTATCAGGTAGCGGTAGGAGGAATACTTCCCAGGCTAACTAATATAACCCAGCTGTGACACATCACCAGTATTTACCCTGCAATCCCAGCACTCAAGAGGCTGAAGCAAGAGAATCACTGCTGGGAGTTTAAAGCTAGCCTCAATAGCACAATGAAAAACTAGCTCAAAATGACAGGAAAAAAGTACAAATTTAAGTGGAGACACTGATATATTCTGTTATGTCAAGCCCATGTAGAAATATATGATTCTGTCAATACAGAACCAAATTTTTCAAGATTTAACCAACACCTAGAATGTCTAATATATCTTTGGGCCAAGATGCCACTGGTTATCTAGTCATTTACTCATCTGTTAATTTACTCAACATTTTATGGGGACCTCTCATGAAGTGGCCCAGAGATTGTGTCACTGGCCTTATTAAGAGAATAAGGCATGGTGACCACTTCAAGAAGTCTCACAGAGAAATCACAATATCTAACTTAGAAAACAGGCTGAGAACCTTTTAGAGATTTGGGTTCTAAAGAGAGTGTTCCTGGCAGAATTTTTCTGAGGGTCAGAGTTTTCATATCTGTCAGGCTTTGTTCTATTTTCTCTTCACCATTTTTGTTATAAGGGGTAGCAGAGTAATTGGCAGTCATCAGACTGCTTTGAATGCCAATCATATCAAGTGTTGGGCCAAGCCTTTTGCATTATAAGACTCAGAATTGAAGGTTCAGGAGGATACGCAACAGTATCTATCATAAGAATAGGATGCTGGAGATGACTGAAGAAAGCTTATTGGGTGGAAATCTGGGGAGTAAGAGTTTTCCACTCATTTTATGAATTAGTTTGCATTTTATGGTTATAGAACCCAAATTGCAAAGCAAATTCTAAAGGCCAGAATTTGTATACAGGCAATATCCAACCTCAACCACTGAGATAAGTTAAAATTGAACTCAGGCTCCTGTGGGGATAGGCTATGCCAATTTCTAACCACTAGATCACCTGAAGAACAGTATTTTATGTAAAGCAACCAACTTTAGACATCACTTTAAAAGTAGCCCAAAGGTTGAACAGAGATCCCTGACAGATGAACAAATAAGTGAATTCCTTTCAAGTATAGTCCTCAAGGGCAGGAAATACTTGACCTGGGGTTCTTTACAGTAACTGTTAATTTAGATGAATAGAGCAATTTAAAGGTCTGTAGATTAAACTCCGAGTGGTAAGGCACCATGCTGGAGAGCATTTTGCCATTGTCCAAACTCCTAAACTTGCTACTTATCCATGGTAATCGCTATCACTCTTTCTAGTCAAAGGACCAGGAGGGGGGCACCAGGTCTGACAAAAGCTATGGTTTACTGTGATTACAGAAATACTGCATACTCATTGTCAATATTTCTCAAATTTTAATAAATCTTAACATTTTGCCACCCTGTTTGGTTTAAAAAAGAGATAAAACATCTCACATATACTTTCCTGGCATTAGACTACCCAATCTTGGTCTGACTTCTCTTTTGATTTTTCCATTGAGTTCATTGGTATTTAAAATTTACTGTTCACTATTTTCACCCTTGTTTTCTGTTCTATAAAATTATGGAAGCCATGGAGATAGCTCAGCAGTCTAAGAATCTGCCTGGCAAGTGCAAAAACCCAGATTTGATCCCTGCTGCCACAAGCCTCATTGTCCCATGCCTTGCTAGCCTCTGAAACTGGGTGTGTTGGTGCACCCCTGTAATCCCAGTGCTGGGAGGCTGAGACAGGAGGATCACTATGAGTCTGAGCTCCAGAGTGAGGTCCTGTACCAAATCTATCTGTCTATGTATCTATGTATCTATCTATGTATCTATCTATGTATCTATCTCTCTGTCTATCTATCTATCTATCTATCTATTTATCTATTTAAAAATAGGTACATTTATAGTTATATAAACATGGCTCATAAACTTCATTTCAGGGCATGCGCATTATTTCTACATATACAACCTAAAATCTATAGCTTGATTTTAGCTATTAAAAGAAATACTGCCTACTCAGTATGAATGTGACTGATGATGAAAAGGAGAGAATCACCATGAACTCCAATGATTTTTTGAATTATATTTTCTTATTATATTTTTACACTATAAAGAAGACACAAACTTGACCACTTCAGCCACTTTTAGCTTAGGTACAGTCACTGAAGTACTTTCATATTACTGTGCTCAGTGCTCTGCACTTGAGGTCTACCCTTGGAAGCTGATGTAGCTTTAAGCGACTCCATCTCACTGCTCTGTGTACTAGGATGGCAGAGATACAGCAGCAAGTTCTTTCAGTGACCATCACATCACTTCTTCCTGTGTTAGAGGACACCCTTGTACACACATTGTCAAGCATCCATGCCTACAGGTGAAATCCCTCGTAGCAGGAGAATAGTATCTTCAGTTTTACTGGGATTCTCCAAGTTTCTTTCCCAAGCATGTGTGTTCTGTGCTGTCCTACCACAATGTAATGTGGAAGAGCCACCAAAACAAAATAAACCTAAATTATTCTTTTTCTCATTACAAAATTAACATATCATTTGCCAAAAAAAGAGGAAGCAAAAGACTGAACCAGAATAAAGTGAAGATCACTTGTAAGTTCACCTCTCAGACATAGCTAACTAATATTGATATTTTAGAATAAGTCTTCCCTATCTTTTTCTCTTTGCATGTATGTACATATTTTAATATAATTGGCATAATACTGTGCATATTAAATATATTCAAAAGTTTTAATGAATTTATATTTATAGTCTTAGAAAGGCACAAAACATTAAATTGTATTCAGTCAGACACCAATCACTTTAACTTACAAGAACAATATTAGATGTCAAGATCATCCCACAAGGTGCTCAGCCTATGGTCCTCATACTTTAGGGCGTGTACTCTAATATAAAGGCAAGCTTGCCTCTCTTTCACCATGGGCTGCAAATCTGAACTGCATTCATACTTGCTGACTACTTTTTTATAGCTACACAGTGGCAACTTTTCCACATGTCCGTATTCTAACTTTATAAAACAACTCATTGCTTTTGTACCTGCTTCCTTCTGATCCCTGAGAGTGAGGACTTCGATGTCTTGTAAAAGGTGCCTCTCTGGGACACAAAAGGCTCAGGACTTTGGAGTTGCTCTGCCTGAGCCCTCCTTGGGCCCCACAGGAAGAGAAAACTCCTGTTCCCTGAGTCATCTGTCCATGCCCTGAAGCTCTATGATGGTGGCAGTTGGCCATGCTGCTTAAGTTGGCATATGTAAGTCTGGCCCACATTACCACTGTGCTCATGCTGTGTTCACTCAACTTGGATCACCGGGCAGGAAGCTAAGTGAAACCAGCCACTTTCCACATGGACTAGCCCTGTAAATGGTCACAGATGGCATCTGCACATGGAGAACAAAATAAACTGACAGCCCCTTGGACAAATAGTTTAGAAGTGTTATATATTTTATTCCTTTTTTTTTTTTTTTTTTTTAATTTAGGAAAAGGTCTACAGGATGTTCAGGGTCTCACTACTAGATCAGACTTATAGTGATAGGCTGTTTATAGCCTCCCAAGAGCTACGATTACAAGTGTGCGCCACCATGCCCAGTCTCAATTTCTATCTCAGCATGCCCTGGGGGTGTGCCCTGCACAGCAGGCTAGGGGATCGACCTCCTGGCCCTGTTTGCAGGTACTTTAATCTACTGAGCTATTTGGCCAGCCCTAAAGGTGTTATATAGTTTAATTTTGATTCAAGTTATCTGGGAGAGGCTATCAAAAGGTTAATAATATTTTCTTTCCCCTATGGTATAGAATCTTCCAGAAGTAAACAGAAAATTTTAAAGACACTCATTGAGCTTGCATAGTTTGGGCATACTTTTATAATAATTTAGAGGTTGGCACCCTTATTTCAAAGGGTTACTAGAATTTACAGATAAAAAAATAGGACACCCAATTAAATTTTAAGTAATAATCTTAAGTATAAGTATATCCCATGAAATGTCGGAAATACATTTATATTGGAAATTATTCTCTTCTCTGAAATTTGAACTGCATGCTGTGTTTTATCTGGTAGGCTCTTGGTGAAGAGGTACAGAGTGATTCAAAGTTTTGCGGGCCATCTGACTTCCGTTATGACTTCTCAGCTCCAGCACTGTTGCATGAAAGGCTTCCTGGGCCACAAGGCAACACATGAGTGTAGTTATTTACAGAAATAGGTGAGAGGCAAAGTATAGCCCATAGGTCATGGCTTGCTGATACTTGCCTTCATTCTTTTATTCTGTGTGTCCTGCCAAATGCTGAATGAGGGTGTTTGGCTAGTTGCAGATAAATAGGCAATAAATAATGAACAAATAGCCAAGTCAAATTTTAAAGGTATTAGCAAAGAAACAAAAAAATGAATATACCAAAATGGCAGGCAATGAAGGGGGAAGAGTGAGATCACTCTTAATCTTGAAGAAAGACTCCTTATATGAAAGGATAGGCAGAAAGCTGAAGGCTGAGGAATTTTCAAGAGGAGAAGGCATGTGCAAAGGTCCTGAGGGAGCAAAGGGTTCAGTGCTCAGTGTGTTTCAGAAATTAAAAATAGTTCAGTCTGCCAGGAGTAGGCTGCAATAGAAGGGGATAAAATGAGAAAGGGAAGCTCAAAGCAAATTCCCTCCTCTTGGAAGCACAGAGAGAGGAAAGCAAGCACTAGACCATGGGCTCTGGAACTGAATAAAACCACTTCTGTTGCCAAGTGTTGCTGAGTGTAACACAGATGTTAGGTGGGCTGAAAACTTCATATGAATGATGGTTTAAAAATAGGCTCAGGGGCCAGTGAGATAGCTCAGCAGACTAAAGCCTCTGCTCAGGCAAACTTAGGCAAGTTCAGATACTATGTCTCAATTCTCCCAGTGCCGGCTAAACTGGGTAGAATCCAGGTATAGTGGCACACGCCTATAATCCCAGCACTGGGGAGGCTGAAAACAGGAGGATCACCATGAGTTCGAACTGCGTAGTGAGACCCTGTAACAACCAAATACATTTTTTAAAAACAGGCTTAAAAACGTAGTATCTTAATTTTCCAAATTGTGACCCCCTTTGAAGAGCCCATTCTGCACCTGCAGTTCTCAGGCTTTGGTGCTCATCAGAATTACCTAGAGAGTGTTTTGTATTATTGTATTTTATTTGTTTAAGTCCAATGCCCAACCTGCATCCTGATCTGATTAAAACAGTGTGTCTGGGGCTGAAATGATACTAGTATTTGTTTTTCAGTTCTTTTGTGGTGTATACAGTGAGGGGGAGGGGGGCGTTAACGTGCAGACTCTGATTCAGGGGTCCAGCCTAGGCCTAAGACTCTCCAGTCTCCAAGAAATGCTACTGTTGCTGGTCCTCCCACCACCCTCGCAGTAGGGAGGGCAGGCAGCTCTTCTGCAGTCCCTAAACACGTGCTGTTTGCTGTTCTGCTGTCCCCTTTTTCTCCTTCCTATCTGCCATCCTTCATGTCCCTGTCACTGGTCTGCAAAGCTCATAGGCTGCTGCTGAGCCCCATGTTGCTTCCCATTGTAAAAGGACTTTCTAAAGCTTGGGGACTTGCATTCCCCAGCAGAGGCCTGCAATGGCCCTCAAGAGGCAAAGTAATCTTGTTAAGAGAAGATCTGAAGCCCCCCAGGAACACAAACTCAGGGCGGCCCCTTTGTTCTCTGAGTCTCTGTTATCCAGCCTCTCAGTGCCTTTGTTTGTCTCAGAACAGTCACGCACCATGGCTCTGTTCGTCTTCCCTTATCACTGTTACTGCTGCCGAGCATTTGTTCAGCGGTGGTGCGCTACAGCTCCCTGACTGACAAGATAATTACATTTCAGGCAGACTGGGAGAAAGACAGGTAGCGCTCAAAAGTTCTGAAGCCCACTACCTAGTCATTGCAGGTACAGACTTCAAGATCAAGCATCTGATCTAATTAGCACACTCCCATCACTACCTGCCTGCCTGTGGAATGCTGACAACTGAGAGCCCGAAGGCAAAGTAGGCAGCTTGCAGCCCAGAGACAGACATTCGCTCTACCCTTGTGCCAGAAACAATTACATGTTCTTCTTCTGAATTGTGGGTGCCCTAGTAACAGAGATGAGCCTGGGGGTGAACTTGTGCATAATATGAATTGCCTTGCATTTGCTGATAATGAAAGAGGGAGATAAAACCCAACAAGAATAAAAGACCTCACGGGGGAAGAAAGAAAGTGTTCTGATTACCTTCCTAAGGATTTATTTCCACACCCCCTCTCCCCATGCTCTGGAAGAATCGCACTACTCCCAAGGCTTTACCAGCACAGAGCTACTTTCCTTGGACTAGAAAAATAACACCATACACTCCCCTGGGAAATTCTCTTCTGCCTCTGTGCTTTTGCTACTTCCTAACTCTTTCAACATGTAGTCTTTGAGTTGGAAAATCACTGTGACTACAACCCTCTTTCTTTCTTCCTTTTGCTTTGGTTAGGAAAGTATTTTATAATCTCCAAGTCTCTGTGTGCAAAGCATTATCTTAACTTGCTAATGAGACTCTCATTTTCATTGCTCCTGGCATCAGTACCACTTCCTCTTGCAGGGGCCTGGTGGAAAAGAGAGAGCCCTTGCCAAGGAGTCAAGATTGGTTTCTACCACTTACACCCTCTGTGTCTGGGCAAGGTGCTCAACTGCCCAGTTTAAAGTAGGGGTATAATGTTAAAGGAATCAAAATAATTCATCTCTATGTTTCTGGGTGAATCATGTCTCCAAAAAGATATGTTAAAAGCCAGGTGCCTGTCTATAATCCCAGCACTGTGGAGGCTGAGGCAGAAGGAATACTGGGAGTTTGAGGCCAGCCTGGGCTGCGGATTGAAATCCTGTCTTTAAAAAAAAAAAACTTATATGAAAGATCAAATACTCAACATGTGGATGTAGTTAATTAAATATTAAGATCACACTGGATAAATCTAGTAATCTAATAACTGTGTCCTTATAAGAAGAGGATAACTGCAGAGGCACAGACATTTGAGGTGAGAATACTTTGTTGTGGTGGAATTAGAAAAGAGGCATATATGTACAAACCAAGGATGCTAAACATTACTGGAATAACTAATAACTAGAAACAAGTAGGGATGGAATCTCCCCTTCAGGTTTCAGAGGCAGACTGGCACCTCCTGCAACTTAATGTCAGATTTCTAAACCCCAGAACTGTGAAGCAATAAATTTCTTCTGGGAGTCACCCAGTTTATGCCACCGTTTTACAGTGAGGAATTTAATATACCTTGTTTTTGGCCTATTCACCAGCTTCCTAGGCTCAGCAGTGATGCCACCAGATCAGGAAAGCATTTGACAGAAGTGGTCTTATTAAGAAATCTGGTGTCAGGCAGAAGTGGGTCCATCCAGCTCTGCTTCCCTGTAGGTGATTTCAGGCATGTCAAAGTCTCAGGACTTTGACAGTATAACAGGGAAAATTATGATACCTAAATAATAGGGCTTCTATGAAGACCATAAGGGGTGACATAGCCAGGCATGAATGGTAGCTCTAGTGATTCCATCCCAACACATAGAAGGCAGGCGCTGGGCACTTCCAGCCATCTATGAAGTGGGCTTCCCACAGAACTGTGGGGATCCAGGTGGAAGCTTCCCCATACATTCCTGACACTTACCTAAAGCTGTCTGAGGGACCCACAGCACATGTCCCAGGAGCTGGGAGCTTCTGAAGCTGCAGTGTATAAAAGCAAGTTTCTAAATAGTACTCAGGGAGGTCAGGGCCTCTTCATCTTGTTGCAAGTTCCCCTACACTGGTAATGTCAGCTCATGGGTGTTCAGTCCTCAGAGCAGCAACTAAGGAAGGGGAGAGACATTGGAGGCAAGTGAGGTGAGATGAGTTAGTTGCCTGTGAGAACTGAGGAGCTTGTCTGGTGACATGTCCCTTGGTTTCTTACTCAGCTAGAAAGAATCATATAGGAACTGATTAGTCCTATGACCAAGCACTGGGTAGATCCAACCCTCTTTCAGAACTACCTGTACTTTCTGCAATTTTCATGACATTGGCATCACTCAGAAATATGACCAAGAGAGCATCAACCACAGCAGATACTGCTCTGTGCACTTATTTGTCTCAGAGTAGAGGGTCCATTTCAGTTGGATGTGTATAACTTGGAGTAGAATTGTCACCAGTTGGGATCTGAAGAAGTCCCTTCAAAGAGAAGATGGGGGCCTCAGACTAACCCCTACTGAAGAGGAGGTTGTTGAGTTGTCATGGAAAAATACAGGACTCATCAGTAAGAAAAATAGGCAGATTTTTTTAGGCGACATCAAAGAAGTACACAGTCAGGAGCAAGTGCAGCCACTTAAGGATGAGAGATGCATTATGGGTTGGGCTTGGGTGCCCTCAAAACTGGTGATGTAGGAATATACCAAGTGTGTTATTCCTAGTGTCTCTTTATTGGCTGCTTGGTAGTAAGTGAGCTTAGAATGCAAGCTGTTTCCTGCATATGAAGTTTACAGATAGGTACTTAATGAATAGTGCTTTCTTGAATGTAAAGGACTATAGAATTTATGAATCTGTAACATCAAAAGAAAAGCATGAGTGCAATTATTTTTTGAGACAGGGTATCACTATGCAATTCAGGCTAGACTTTAACTCTTTATGTGGCCCAGATTGACCTTGAACTTGCAGCTATCCTCCTACCTCAGCCTCCTCTGAGCTGTAAGTGCAGGTGTGTGCCACCACACCTGCAAGCATGGTCCTAATCTAAAAGCTTACTGCATCTTCTGAGGCTGTTAGGAATTCTGGAGTGTGTTATCTACAAAGGAAAAAAGAAGACATTAAGCTATAAGTAATTTTTATTGTGTTCTGAAGCTGTAGTTTTCTTAAAAGCATTTTTTGCTTGTCTTTTTGAGATAGGCTCTTGTTATACAGTTCAGGCTGGCCTTGAGCTCACTTTTGTAGCTCAGGTTGGTCTTGAAATCGCACTGATCCTCCTGCTTCAGCCTTCCAAGTGCTCCCTCTCTCCTTTCTACCTATCTTTATCTCTCTTATCCTACCTCAGAATTGCTGTAAGAGTTTGCTCACATTCAACTTTAGCAGATACAGTAGGGAACTACATTCCCAAGTGTCTTAGTTACTTTTCTCTTGTTTCTGGGACAAATACCTGGCACACAAGCTGAGGGAAGGAAAGGTTTATTTAGCTCACAATTACTGGAGATTTCAAAATTTAAGGCAGCCTGAATTATATAACAAGACCTCGAGACTCTACGCTGCCATGTCCGTGATGATTCGCTCCATACCTCAAAGAGACTGCCACCTTGGGGAGGAACCTCTGACAGCACGTGCTGTCAGTTTAAGGTTCACACCTCTCTTGACCACGCCCCTCAAGCCCCGCCCTGGTCCTTTGGCCCCACCCATCAAGCAGAGCACTTGACAACCTCATGATTTACATGAGTCTTTGGGTAACAACTAGATACAAACCATAACATTCCGCTCCTGGACCCCCAAAGTCTCATGTGCATCCCTTTCTGCAAAAGGCATTTTAGTCCATCTCTAAGAGTTTCTGAAGTCCCAGTAGTTTCAGCATTGCTGAAAAGTCCAAGTTCCAAGTCCCCCAAGATCCAAGGCAAACTCACAACTGTGAGCCTCTATACAAATGAAAAATTAAATACATCAAATATTTAAAGGCACAAGACAAACATTGCCATTCCAAAAGGTATACACAGGAGGATACAAACCACTGGGGCCAAAACAAGTCCCAAATCCAGCAGGGCAAACATTAAGTTCTACAGTTTCATGTGAAATATCTGAAGCAGTCTGTGGCAAATTGTGAGTTCTATGTGGTTCCACACTTAGGGCAATTCTGGTGGTTGTAGCTCCCATGGTTTCTCTCTTAGGCTGGCTTTCCTCTCTCCTTGAAGTTTCTGTTAGATAATCCATGTTCCTGGCCTTTCCAAAGTTCTGGGTTTTCCACATAATAAGCTTTTCACTCACAGCTTTACACACTGCCCTCACCCGGGCACACTGCCTGGCCTCTAGGCCTTCTTCTGAAATCAAGGTGGGAGCCTTCTTAACCTCAGAACTCCTGAATTCTGAATACACCTAAAACCAATGCCATGTGGTTGATGCCAAGGTCTGCTGAGAGCTGAAGCAGTAGCCAGGCCTTCCTCTCTCTTGACTATAGGAGCTGAGTACCTGGATTGCTGAGTACCCTGAACCTGATTCTGAGAAAAAAATTCTCTATGCTGGTGCTGTTCTGTAGTCTGGTATGGCCACCGCCTCCATTCTGAAACATGAGGTTCTGCAGGTTTCTCCTCAAAGCGAAGTCCCTTACCCTTGTGATTCTGAGGCTGCAAAGGGCAAGAACCTGCCATCTCCTGTGATGCTCTCAGAACACCTTTTCAATTCTTCTGTTCCTCTTGGGCAATGGAGATCTCACCTCTGTCTTTGCAGTCCATATCTTCCTGGTGTTTTCTTTCTGGCCAAATTCACAATAATTTAATTAATTCTGTTGGGCTCTTTGCTGTTCATTCTCAACATATATTTGAATGAGAGCCCCCGGCAAGAACCATACTACTGCCCCAATATTTGACTGCTTTGAAATTTCCTTGGAAAAATTAATTAGTCCTCCATGTTTCATTTCAGTCTCAGGTAAAGTCTCTGGAAACATGCAAAATTCTGCCAAGCTTTCTGCCAATCCAAAACACAAATAATCTGGAGTCCAACAACCAACACAGTCCTTCTTCCCAGCAGAAACCTCCCCAGCCTGGTCTTTACAGGCAGGATTCCTATCAGTCTTGTGGTCTGAGCTCTGACCAGAATCTCCCCTACAAAAAGGCAGAAGTTCTTCCAGCGTTTCTCTTACAGGCTATATCTCCAAACTTTCCCTATCTCTTCCCATAAGCTATTCCCAAAAGCTTGTAATCCATATGGTCAGGTTTAGCCACAGGAACGACCCCACTCTCATGGTACCAAATTCTGTCTTACTTACTTTTCTCTTCTTGGTGGGACAAATACCTGACAAACAAGCTTAGAGAAGGAAAGGTTTATTTAGCTCACAATTACTGGAGATTTCAAAATTTAAAGCAGCCTGCATTACGTAGCAAGACCTCAAGACTCTACACTGCTGTGTCCAGTACGATTCGCTCCATACTTCTCAGAGACCACAGCTTGGGGGCAGGGAGGACCTCTGACGCACATGCTATCAGTTTAATGGTTCATGCCTTTCTTGGCCACGCCTCTCAAGCCCAGCCCTGGTCCTTTGGCCCCACCCCTCGAGCTGAATACTTGGCAGCCCCATTTACATGAGGCTTTGGGGGGACAACTAGATACAAACCATAACACCAAGGTGGTTGTGCCAGCTCATATTCCAACTATGTGTCTCCAATCAGGTTTTATATTTACTGTTTTTATATTTTAGCCATTCTAGTGGGTACATACTGGCCTGCTATGTGGCTATTAATATTTCCCTAATAACTAATAATGTTGAACACTTTTAGCATATCAATTTGCAACGTCCATGTCTATTTCCAACTTTTTTTGTTGATATGTAAAAATATTTCATTGTTTTCATGTCCTTTGTCATTTACATATACAATGGATGCCTCCTCCAATCAGGACTCTTTCTCAGTCTTTTAAAAATATCTCTTTGAGAATAGAAATTCTTAATTTAAGAAAATAAGCTTTTCTTTTAGATCAGTTTTAGGTGTACAGTCAAATTCTACTGTGTCCCCTGTCCCAGTCATTCATAGCCTCCCCGGTTATCATCATCCTCCACCAAAATCCAGGAATCTACATTGATGCCCCAACATTACCCCGAGTGTAGTTACATCAGGGCTCACTTTGGACATTGCATGTTCTAATGGCAGCTATGCCACTGCAGTATTTTAGGGGGTTATTTCACCCTAAAACTCCGCTGTGCTCTGCCTATTCATTCCTCTCTCCCCACAGTCTCTGGTAACTTGCCATGTTTTTATTTTTAAATTGTATTTATTTATTTGTCAATGCTGGTGGCCAAACAAAAGCCTTGCCTGTGTGGTAGGCACTTGCTGTGCCCCAAGCTACACCTTCAGCAACCATCTTTGTTACTTTGCCCAATTTTGCCTTTTCCATATGCTACAGTGGAAACACTACAGACGGACCCTGTCAGATAGGTTTCTTTCACTAAATAATAGGCATTTAAGATTCTGCCATGCCTTTTCGTGGACCAGTAGCTCATTTCTTCTTAGTAATGAATAATATCCCACCATCTGAACATGCCAAAGTTTATCCATGTGGCTACTGAAGGTATCTAGATTGCTACCATGTGTTGACAATTATAAATAAAGCTAGCATAAATAGATACCTGAAGCTTTCTGCTCAGTGATAGATTTTCAACTCCACTCAATAAGTGCTATGGAGTTTGATTTCCAGGTCATACGGTAAGGGTGAAAGGTGAAGAAGGTAAAAGACCACCCAAGAATGCACTGTATAAGCAACTGAGGTTGTTTATACTGTCAGTGTTCCAGTTCTGGCCGTTCTAATAGGTATGTAGTAGAACCTGATTGGTGTTCTGCCTGCATTTGTCCAACAACGTGATACAAGGTATCTCTTCATGTGCTTATTATCCATGTATCTTCTTTGGTGATACATATGTTCAGGTCTTTGGTTCACTTTTAAATCAAATTGTTTGCTTCTGTTTTCAGCCTCCCAAGCAATGGAATGACAGGTGCACACCACCACACCCAGTGTCAAGCATTGTCTCAGTGTGGCCCAGCGGCAGAGCCAACATGGCACAATGGGATCGAACCCCCGCCACTGGGTCTGCCTAAGCAGGCGCTTTAGTCTGCTCAGCTATCTGGCTGGCCCTGGTTTTACATTTTTAGTTAGCTCTTTTATAGGTTTTGAGTTAATATTTGTGAAAGCTACAAGGTGTATGTCTAGAGTGACATTTTTTTGCCTGTGGATATCCAATTGTCTCAGTACCTGTTGTTGAAAATACTATTTTTACTCCAGGGTGGTGGCCTTGCTCCTTCATCAGCAATTGGTCGACTATATTTTTGTAGGTGTGTTTAAACTCTCTTTTCTCTCCATTGAGTTTCTTATCTTTTTGTTGTCAGAACCTCATTGTCTTGATTACTGTAGCTTCAGATTAAGTCTTAAGTTCAAGTAGTATCAGTCTCCCAACTTGCTTTTTCTCATGCAGTACTAAGTTAGCTACCCTAGGCCTTTTGTCTCAAGTCAGAGCTCATATATTTTTAATTAGCTTATTGATACTCATAAAATAACTTGCTGGTATTTTGACAGGGATTGCATTGTAACTCTAGAAGTCCTGTGTATCCATCTTTTTTCCTTTATCAGTAGTGTTTTTTGTGTCTCACCTAAGACTTTTTTTTTTTTTAACTTTGGGGCCATGAATATGTCTCCCCTGACTTCTATAGCAGTGAAAGTCAAGATAATCTTGTGCTTAAAGTGGGGGGATGATAACCAGGATGCAGACAGGGAGGATTCCAGGGGAGGTCTCCTGTTTGATTCCTTGATTGCTTCCTGCTGCTTACAGTTTCTCAATCATCTTTTAAACTTTCACTGAACTGAATCCTTATTACTTGAACACTATAAATGTGTATTATGCTGATGTTGGAATTTGGAGAGAAAGAGCAAAAGGACACAAAGAAATGACAAGAAAACACTGAAAGATTAGATGAAGTGTTTTTGAGCAGATGATGTAACATCATGAGTTCTCTTTCATTGAAGCGATTTTGCTAGCTTGTGATTGAGGTTTTAAGTTCCTGCATAGCACTTTGAATCTGCTTCATGCATTCTATTACTTTCTTATATTGCTCATTCAAGGATTCCATCATTTTTCTGTTCTCCTCTATTTTTATCATTGTCTTTAGAAGCACTTACTATTTCTTTTATTGTAGGTATTATTTCTATTTTTTACTTCAGAAATTATTTCTGATCTGATTTCCTCTATGCCTTTGTACAGTTGTTTCTTTACTTCAGATGTCATTATTTCAGAGATTTCAGGTGTGTGATTTATAATTTCTTCTATGCTATTGTCTCCTGTATTTGTTCTGGGTGGGCTTGGGGCCTGAGAGTGCATTTTGTTCTTTCTCTTTGTCATTTTGTGTAGCTCTGCCTTCTGACTTTTGGTTTAGAGCTTTGATAGTGTTCTTACCTTAGCACCAGATCCGACTCTACCAAGTTGAAAGTTGTCCAGGTGGGTGTGGATTGGGTCTGGCTTCTGAGCGCCACTTCTTCCTGTTGCAGCCCTTGGAGGCAAACCTGCTGTGCCACTCTGGCAAGATATTGTACTCCTGGATCAGCTGGGTGGGTCTTGTCTCTAGTCTCTCTGCAGGGAGTTCTGCAGCAATTTTCCACACTGGGAGCACTGGGCTTGGTTATTGAGTCAAATGAGTTTCTGGCTGACCCAAGGTAGGCTCACTCAAAAACCAGGCCTGATTTCTGAGCCCAGTGAGTTTCCCATGGGCCCCAGGTGGTCAACATCACATTCTGGGTCTGGTTGCTGGGTCGAATGAGTTTCCAATGGGCCCAGGGAGGTCTCACAAATACACCAGGCCTGGGCCTGGTTGCTGGGTCAAATGACCAGTTCTCAGTCTATACAAGCCAATCTTTTATCAAATAGTTCTTTCTTTTTTGTCAGTGTATATCCATAATATGTCATCATTGCATTCATGGTGAAGAAGTGCTATAGCTATGGACAACAGCATTTTCACTCCCCTTTCCCTGCTGGCCTTTCCCACTCTCCCAGACCACTTTCCATCTTCACAGTCTACTTCCCTGTTTCCTACCATCTCTCTCTCTCTCTCTTTTTTTTTTGTCTTTTTAAGACAGGGTCTCACTATGCAGTTGAGGCTGGCCTTGAGCTCACTTTTGTAGCCCAGGCTGGTCTGGAACTCGCACCAATCCTCCTGCCTCAGCCTCCCAAGTGCTGGGATTACAGGCGTGAGCCACCACGCCCGGCTACCATCTCTATTTTTGTTCTTTCAGTGATTTACATTTGGGGCTTCTCATATTAACAAAGCCATATGATAATTAATCTCCTGCATACAATTTATTTCATCATGATCTCAAGATCTATCCATCTTCCCATAAATGATTCAAACTTATCCCTCTTCGTGGTTGAATAGCTACATTGTGCACACTGCTGTATTTTCTTTATCCATTCATTCACCAATGGGATATAGGTCACTTTTGAATTCAACTGTGGTGAAATATGCAGCTATAAATGTACATTTAGTAACTCTAATTAACTGCATAAACACTGATATAGGTTGCTAATATATTGAAAAGCAACACTGTTAATCTTATATCACTGCTGAGCATAAAGTGAAGTAGTGATATTAGGGAGACTTCATAGAAAGAGCTACAAAGCCTGAAGAGAAGTGGCTCATAGCTCTAGCTTGTTTCACACATTCTTTATGAAAATGCTTCTAGACAGTATGCAACAAGCTGACTTTGCTCCACGTGCTCTGCTGAGAGGCATGAATATTGTGACCTCTATAAAATGATGGTTAGTGAACTCTGAGAAGGTAAAACATCCTCCAGACTACAGTGAAAAGGCCCCTGGAGGGAAGTATAGGGCTCCAAACTAGAATCACCACAACATCTGAGGCAGAATCCAGAACAAGATACTCAGCAAAGATACATGTGATACTAAACATGGACCCAGAAGCCAACCAGACCCTGAGGAGATAGCCAACAGTCAAAGCAGGAATGGAAGTCACATCAGGAGTTGTTCCTTCTGGGCTGAGAGCACCAAGACATGACCAACAGCAAGAGGACCCGGGTCTCTTTGAAGAGACCTGTGGCCTTCTGCAGTAACCAGGCAGAAGGTATGGGACCCACCACATGTTCTTCTGCCTGAGGCAAGTGGGAGTGCACACCTGGAAGCTGGTTCCAGCAGATAGATCTTGAGGGGTCCAAGAAGAGCCTGGAGAGTGCAGATGTGAAGTCAGTTGCTGTCCTCCCTCTCCTCTGAGGCCTGTCCACTAAATGGCCTCCTGACCTCTTCTAATTCTCTATCCTTGACAAGGAGATTTGTAGGGAGCAAATTCTCTCTTCAACAAGTACAGAAACACTTTTTGAGATGGGAATGGAATAAACAAATCAATTAGACTTGAAGAAGAAGATAAACTAAGACAATTAGTGATTGAGAAGAGCAACGCAGGGGACTCCTAGATAGCACTGCAGAGGGATACGGAGAAAACCTCTAAGTAGGATAACTACAGAAAAAATAATAGAGAAGTCAAGCTAGGAGTTTGGATTTTTTAATCAGCTCATGCAACCTCATGCTTACAGAATTCACCACTTCTAGTATCCAAGCACCATCTTTCAGAGGCACAGTGCTATAATTCATCCTACCCAGGCGTGAAAAAAAATCATCCTTTTTCTAAAATTAAACTTATTTAATCATGACAAGTTATAATAACACCTTAGGACCTTAATGCTAGGAAGGCATTTGATACATGATATTTACAGTGACCATAATAATGCCAGATTTAAAGTATTATTTAACAAAGCCAAATTACCCATGTTTTCAGTTAATCATTTCAAATGTTTTATGTGGGGATCAGCATTCAGAAATTAATTAATAGTCTTCCTCTCCATAGTTGTCAGTGTTAGCACTGGTTACCCTTACCAGCTGCCAGCTTCTTTACAGCTTTGCTCTGCTGGCACTCAGCAAATGCCAGACATGTTATCCACTTAACATTATCCACTAATAACCAAATGCCAAATGGCAAACTGCACAGGGAATCATACTTATGCTTTAAGATATGCATTGACTCAGCTTTGTTAGGCAATAATTAACCCCAGACCTGGAGCCTCCTTAAACTAGTGCTTGCAGAAAATTCCTATGGCCTTGTCTTCTTGGACATACCAGGATGGAGTTCAAGGATGGCAGATGTCATACAAAGCTAAGAGCCTTGAAATGTTTTTTGGAGGATCTAAACCTTTCATTGTTGAGCTCTAAAGATCCCTTCTGTCTTCTGAGATCACTCAAATTTACACAATTTCCAGCACCACTTGAGTGGAATGTAAGTCCCTAGTTAGGCATTTGTTATTAACCACAGGTCTCATGCTTCACAGCCTCTTGTGACATGTGTTTATTTGAAGAGGTAAGTTGATGAAGCGGTGCTGTCCTGGTATTTTACAAGTTCTCTCTCAGGGAAATAGAAGAGGGCCCATTCCCAACAGGCAGGGACGTGGTGCAAGGACGAAGGTGAGGAGTGCTACCTGGACCACTGCCCATGGCCCCCTCAATAGTACAACGTAGTGTCAAAGCACAGCCACACAGGACACACTTAACAGTTTAGATATCTAGAAATTCCGGCATGAATATTGAAGTAGAATATTATGAAATCTATAAACAAAACCAAAGCCCATTTTTTTCCTTACACATAGAGTGGAAAGCTTGGACGTGCCCAGACTCCCATACCTAGCAGGCACCAGGACTTCCACCTGCCAGGGTGTTCCAGCACCATCCTGGCTCCTTTCGTTCCTCTCATTCCCAGTAATTGTTCATTTTATAGACTTAGAATCACCATTATAATTAGATAGATTATCAATTCTAATTCATTTTCATGCTCTTTCTAAATCTTCTTTAGAATAAAATGGCATATTTAAGTTATGTTGGAACTGTACAAGACATCCTGATCTGTCACTCCAAGTGTCCTTACTTTTTCTTTATGTGATTTCAATAACTCAGACCATGCTGACCAAAAGTATCAGCTGCTACTTATGGGGTGTGGCATATCAAGCCTACTTACAAGGTGTTCTTGCATGTAGCAGCAAATAAATAAATTAGTAAATGAGTTAGCTAGTGAAACTGACAGTTTAACAAGGAGAGGTAGAAATTATTTTAAAACAAATACAAGAAACAAAACACAGCAGCTGTGGCCTACATGGTGTAAGCGCAACCTCTTTGTGAGTTATGAGAGTCTTTGATGCATACAGAACAGTAAATGATGGTGAATAGAACTCTATTCCTTTAAAAATAAATCAGTGTGTTCTCATGAACCTTTAAGACAGTGTGTAACACGCATTTTAGGAAGCTGTAAGAGAAGTGCTGTGCAGATGGCTGAAAAACTCACTTCTTGCCAGTGCCATGTCCTCTGGCCAGGCTTGAGTGGGTGGCCAGAGGTGGTGATGGTGGTGGGTGGTGATGAACTGACGCTGGGGGCTCTCAGAGGAAACAACATAAGCAGAATATGTAGACCATTTAGAGCTATGCTCTTACTCCTGCGATTGTGATGTGGTGGGATCAGTTCCACCCTGACTCTGATAATACTTCCAAGGCGTGCTCACTGCCAGTAGGAAAGGGAGAGTCAACAGCAACTGCCCCACAGTACGTTCCATTTGTCCACTGAGCAATTAATTGTTCACTAAGCTCGTAAACCAAGTGACTTACAGAAAACCCCCGATTCTCTCATTACAAAACCTTTGTTTCTATGTTAAAAAGAGAAGGAATTTCGTAGATTCATATTCAAAAGTGTTTGGAAAAATGGTGTTCTAGGAGTGAAAGTCATTATTTATGTTATTATTTGAGACATGAATCCTGTCCTAGACCAAGGCGGTCCTGGCCAATCCAGACCCCGCTGGACTTCAGTAGGCAGTGCCACGTAGGAGCTGCACTCTCAGGGAAATCTCCATCTATTGTCAGGAGCCTGTTTCTCCCAGCCAGTTAAGGGAAGGATCACAACCCATAAGCTAAACATTTCTACATAATTTGGAGCAAAGACTGACTCAGTCTTGTTTGTTTATTTGTTTGTTTGTTTACAGAATTATGCAAAGCTTATTCCTGGAGCCACAGTGGGGCTACTCCACAAGGACTCTGGCAATATTCTCCAGCTGATCATCTCGGCTTATGAAGTATGACACTTTACTTTATAAAAAGTTGACTTACTTGCATGGCTTTGGTATTCAAAAACTAAGATGTGTTGTGTTAGGCAGTGATGTGTCCTCTCCTTTGTTGGGAGAGTCAGTGCTTATCCAAGGCAATCTCTCTATGTTAATGTAGCCAAAATATAAATTGTACTCCCTTCATTTGCAGAGCTTGTTTCTGGAAGGTGGAGCAGCAGGTAAGGCCAAAATCTGTCTAGAGTTCAAACAGCAGCACTGTTCCCAGCAAAGTTTTAATTTGACAGCAAAGACTTCATGAGTCATACAGTTAAGCTCTCCTATGCCTGTAAAACAACTCAGTATTTCAGTGTAAATTAATTCAGTGAATAACAGAAATATGGGAAAGCCAACTCCATAGGCTTAATGAGATGATTTCACAACTCGAGCAAAAGTAAGAGTGCCACTTATGTAGCAGAACACACAGAGCACATAGCATTTTAGGGGACCAGGAAAATTTTCATGTGCTTAATGAGTTCCTATATAATTTTTGGCCTTGAGTTCATGAATTAGTATGGAGGAAAGAATTCCTCCCTGAAATTAAGATACATACTTGCAGAGTTATTATGTTCCTTTTTTTTTTTTTTTTGCCCCCATTTCTAATTTCATTAGACAACAGTGGGCAGCCAATTGCCCACTTTTCTGTATTTTGGTACCTAAATACTATTCTCATGTTAATTTCACTTGAGAGAGAGAGAGAGAGAGAGAGAGAGAGAGAGAGAGAGACATCTTTAAATTAGGAAATTAAGAGAAGCAAGGAAAAAGTAAATATTTAGCAACCAGTAAAGTGACAAAGTTTACTCTAAACAGCATTTTCACAATGAATGAGTAAAATTGTCCTAAGTTATGATATTTGAAGATTGCAAATCAACAACTAACATGTTGTCATACTTAGTGTATGCTGTACTGGTGATGTAAGTGACTTGTCAGAAGCATCTGGGAAGCTTTTTTAAAAAGAAGGATGTGCTTTGATTTCTTTCACACACATCTCTGGAGAAGAATAAAGAAAGGGAAAGCTAGGTGTTCTGAAAACAAAACTCCTCTGTGTTTTTGACTCCACTGTACCGAATTTTGAATCTTACCTGAAGGAGGAAAAGCAAAGCAATTCCTCTCAAATATTTCATTTATTCAAATAACTAAATACAGCTGCATCCACCAGAATAACAAGAGGACAGGGCTTTTCTCACTGATAATGCTCAGAAATTTCAGTTTGCTTAGTTAACATCAAAAATTAATCACCACATTAGTTCAGATTTAAAATTCTTCCCAATAGGAAAGCTTGTCAACAAAACATTATAAGACCCTCCTTCCTTCCTGTGTGGTAACATTTTATTGTGTAGAACCAAATAAAATCACAGTGCAAGTCTTCATTGAATTATAACACATTCCATTTTCTTTATTGCAATACTCTTAACAGTGCTGGTCACTAACAACTAAGAAACCAGACAAATCAGAAAATAGTGATTGTCTAAAGTGCCCCACTCCCCCGCACCATGACAACCCCATCCATCCCCCTGCTTTCTCTGTCAGAAATTCCACCTCAGTTTATGGTCCTAAATCATTCATATAATATATGAGACAGTTGAAATAAAGGCATTAAACACTTAAATTGCATCTTGTGTCTTTGTTTTACTGTCTGAAAAATATCAAGAGTTATCTATTATTCTTCTGCTAAACAGTCTTTCTCTGGAGTTATTACTACAACTTTATGATTCAAAGGGTAAAGTATGCAGTAGGTTATGGCACTGATATCAATTACATTTTACTACTGTTGTTTTTAAATGTATTCTTGAAAGGCTTAAAAATATAGAGACATTCAGACTGAATTACTTCTTCAGGCTAAAAAAAAGGAGGTAGAAGAGAATTATGGAGAAAATATACAAATATTTCCAATTATCTTCTAATAGCAGAAGAAATATATGTTGACAGTTTGTGGCTACAAATGTCACCTTGATATTTTATCATCTTGATTATTAACTCTTGATATAAAAATCTTAAATACTGGATATGTGCTTGTCTGACCATCCCCAGCTAATTTCGTTTCTTTTGCAATCATAGAATACAAGCCACTAGAAGCATCACTCTTCTACTAGGATTTAAACCCTAAGTAAAAATTCACTTGGCTTATTTTCTTTGCCTGACTCAGAAGAGATGCTCCATAAATAAATTAATAAAGTGATGAAAGCTAGAAGTTAACATTGATGTCCTTTCCCTGAGAAATTTGCATTAAATATTCCTGGTTAAACTTACAACATGATACTCAATGATATCAGTGCTTAGATTTCCTTCATTTAGGTTAAATAATGTCCCTCACTAGCCCTTGCTATGGCTGTCACCTACAGACACACTTTTCATTTCTCATTTCGCTCCCACCTCACTGTGCCACTTCACCAACACTACTTGGTCTTCATTCTTAATTTCAGTATAAGCAGAATGTGGAAAAGGCAAGGTCATCTTACTACACAGCTGATAAAATTATAGTTTAGCAAAATTTGAAGCTGAATGTTTTATAAAATGTCAACAGTAAAACCTGGATATGTTGGCATATGCCTGTAATCCCAGCACTTGAAAGGCTGAGGCAGGATGATCCTTGCAAGTTCGAGACCAGTCTGGGCTACAAAGTGAGCTGAAGGCCAGTCCAAACTGCAGAGTGAGATCCTGTCTCAAAAAAGCTAAATAAATAAGATGTCAATATGGTTTGCTGTCTTAAAGCCTTTTAAATGATTTGAACAATAACTAAGTTCATAATATTTTCAAATTTACTTTTATTCTTTTGTACAGAGGAGTGAATCTAGGCCACATTTGCTAGGCAAGCACTGTACAGCTGAACTACATCTTCAAAGATATTCTTATTGGGGTTTTTACTAATTTGGTTTTGGGGCTGGCAAGATGGTTCAGCAATCTAAAGCACCTGCTTAGGAAAGCTTAGGCAACCACAGGGACTGCGGCTCAATCCCCAGCAACACATGCTGTGCCAGCCCCACCCCCAGGGCAGGCTGAGCCAGCCATAACAAAAAAGATGGTTTTATTCTCTAAAAGAAATAGAAAATGTAAGATGATGTGTTCAAGAGAAGAAATTCGGTCTTTAAATTGCAATAATGCACAGTTCCCCCTACATTGTAACACTTCTAAGATTGGTGTTTATCTTGCAGTTAATGTTCTCTTACAACCACTGTGTGCCAGGTATCCATCAAGGGTAGAGTTTTCAGTGACAACGTAGTCATCATCATTCCAGCTTGTTAAATGCATTGCGGTTTCTAGAAGCACTAACCTTAATTGATATTTTAAAATATCTTCAAAAGTTTGCTCTATCACTCAGTGTTGAGATAAAAGTTATTACATATGCAGAAATGTACCAAACGGAGCAGCGGGGTATAAATTTGATATCAGTGAAGTGACATTCATCCTTGGAGGAATGGCCGCAATTCTATGTTCCTTAAAATGGAACAACCAGCTGCTCTGTAGGACCTAGGAAATAATGACAAGTGCAAGTAAAGGAACCCATTGTTCTATTATGTTAGCAATACATAAGTAGAAGCATCACCTTTTAGATACCAAGCCATGCAACTCAAGGTAGGAGAATTTGCCAGATCCTTCAGGGAGGTGAAGTGCTTCTCAGAACAATGATAAACTTAGGTACATCATGCACAGCATTCTGCAGAACCATCTCAGGTATTTTATAACAGATTAATTTTTGAGATAGTGTATCTTATAATCAATATCTTATATTAGGTAAAATATGAAATACATTGTTGTCTTCTCTCTTCATGATATGTAGAATTTCTTTAAGAACCAATTAAATTTTACCCATATGTAGCTGAATGAACACGACTCACAGTTGCTTCTTTCGGCCATAAGTTTTCAGTTGAGGCTCATGATCTCTTCTTGTCTTCATGATAGGAACTGCGGTCTGAGGTGGAGCTGGAAGTGCTGGGAGACACAGAGGGACTCAACCTTTCCTTCGCTGCTGCCTGTAACAATGGTACCCTCTTCCCCCACCAGAAGAAATGCTTGCACATGAAAGTGGGAGAAACGGTGAGCAGATGGCCAGTAGACTGGCTGAAAAGTATTTGAGTAGGCAAAGATTAGCTCAGCTCTTTGAAACCAGACTTCTTCCAAGAATTGTGGAAATTTCCTTACATACTTTTTTCTTTTTGGCAAAACTGATTTCCCCACAGCTTTGTTTTGCCTCTGCAGGTTGGTGAATGGGAGAAGCAGATAATTAGTATTTTCTTTTCCAGGCTTCATTCAGTGTGACTGTGAGTATACCGAACTGTGAGAGAAAAAGCAGACACATTATCATAAAGCCAGTGGGGCTGGGGGACACCCTGGAAATCCTTGTCAGCGCAGAATGCAGCTGCAGCTGTCAGCAAGAAGTGGAAGTGAACAGCTCCAAGTGCCACGGCGGGAACGGCTCCTTCCAGTGTGGGGTGTGCGCCTGTAACCCCGGCCACATGGGCCCCCGCTGCGAGTGTGGCGAGGACACTCTGAGCACAGATTCCTGCAAGGAGGCCCCAGACCATCCCTCGTGCAGTGGAAGGGGCGACTGCTACTGCGGACAGTGCATCTGCCACTTGTCTCCCTATGGAAACATTTATGGACCTTACTGCCAGTGTGACAATTTCTCCTGTGTGAGACACAAAGGGCTGCTCTGTGGAGGTAGGTTTCAGCTAAGTCGCTCTTACGCTACAGCTGTTCGGGTACCAGGAAGGTGCTCTGCATCTTTTGCTCTTTCCTTGTTTCTTGGGCATAGTAAGTGTTTAATAAATATTTGTCAATCAGCTCAATGGATTCTACCAAGTCTAAACTTAAGTGAATCTTCCCTTGTACTTTTTTCTGGCTTTAATATTCACTTGGGGTGAGACATCTGCCAACTGAATCTACATTTCTATTATTATTTCCCTGAGAGTAAATAGGTAAAAGATGGAAATGCCTTCTCTCTAGTTATCACCCAATATACAAAACCTCCCGTAATCTGAACTTTCATTATCTTCCAAATTTTTCTTGGTGAAGCTGTTAGGTTTGGTTCAACTCTTAAATGTCTGCTACACTGGGAAAAAAAAAAAAAAAAAAAAAGCAGACTTCTCAAAAAGTTAAAGCAGAACTGTGGAGATAGCTTGGCAAGCTAAGCACCTGTCTGGCAAGCTCAAGGACCAGGGATAAATTCCCTGGTACTGCATGCCCTGCTAGTCCTGGAATCTCAGGCATGCTGTGCCAGCCACTAAGACCAGGTTTGGTGGTGCACTCATGTAATCTCAGCAGTAGGGAGGCTGAAGTAGACTTTCAGGACCTTTACTTATTCCACAAATATTTATTAAATACGTAAAATATGACAGATACTAGGTTTACTTAAGTCTAAGGAAGATGGGCAAGCATATATGAGGAATGCTACCAAAAGAATAAATATAGAAAATTCCTTCTAGTTTCTTGAGAAATTTGAGAAAAATTTAGAATAAGAATATTGTTGCAAAATCTCTCATTACAAAGGATTTCATAATCTATAACACGACTGTTATAATTCATTCCAGCATACATACACAGGCAATTAAGTATCGCCTACTCAGACAAGAGTTACAAACATGTTCATATATTTTTAAATTATCTAAATTTGTGCTACAATTGAAATAGTAACTGGCTGCTGAAGTTAAGATCTAATGTCTTGCTTTCTCACAATGTGTAAGCAGACAGTTCTTCAAAACAGAAATTCTTTATCTGTGTAGAAAATTAAGCAAAGTCATGTTTTCAAACCAATGTCAGGAACACACAAAAGAGACTAATTTCCGAGGGGGGAAAGCCTGAAAGAAAGAGACCTCAAAGAACTCTGAGCCTTTTGAAAACCATTTGATACCCTTAGGAGTCTATTACTTTCATTTCTTTACTGTGGCTCCCAGATAGGTTCTTCTGAGCAAAATTTCCCTTTCCATTCCCACCCCCAACAAAGAGTGAAATCTTAGGATCTGTTCCAGTTCTGACCCATTTCTCTCCCTTCTCATTCAAAGGCTTATTTTCTGATTGACGGCAGCTTTCTAAGCCTGTATCAGTTCTTTCTTCAGGTGATGCCTACTGGATACAATCTGAAGGTGTCAGGAAGTCAGCCAGAGGCTGTCACCACATCACAGAAAAAATGCATTCAGCAGAATCTCACACTGCATTTCCACTGCAAGTCTTTTAATACACACATGTTCAAAATATCTGACTTCCCTCTTTTTAAAAATTCTAAAGGCAGCCTAACCCAGAAGTGATAGTAACTCCATCTGTACTTCTCCCTTTACATCCTGGATCAGCGGGACCTAGGGCAGTGTAAGTCACTCAACAGGGCCCAGTAGCACACATTCCTTGGCTGTCTCTCACTGAACTTGTATGCAGAAGGAACAGAAGTAAACTCAGAGTTGATTTGGTCTGTGTATTAGGAAGTTCTGATAAAAGCAGCTGTCTTTTTAATCAGATGCACAAATTCTACTTAGAAAGCACAATTATTTCTTTAGCTGGACTTAGAAAACTCCAACAATGCCAATTTCTTTCATACTGTGGAGTACTTTATGATCTTCAAACATTACTCTTGCTCAAAAGCTCTTTTGTTCTTCAGTAGCCTCACCAAAGAGGTTATTCTGTCGTTTGTCTCCTTAGAAGGTACACTGAAAGTAAACACAATTTCACAATTTCAACAAGTATTTGTGGAGTGTCCACTATGTGCCTAGGTTTATGCTTGGTACAGGGATAAGTACTGTGCCTGGCGCTGTTGTGCAGATATTGCTGCTGCTGCTGTTGCTGTAATTTTCAAAGTAGGCCAAATAGGCTACAGCTTCACAACCTGTGTCATCTCATTTGTTTGACAAGTAATATGCCTGGCCGTGTGCTGCTTTCTGAAGGGCTATTATCACGATGTCCTTTTTCATGCGACTTCTTTCATCCATCTGTAATCTCAAAGGTAGAGGGTTCTATTGATTTTTTTTCCTTGATCAAATTCCATTTGTCTCTTATACTTTGATTCTAAGAGGCTGGAAACAGCAACAGGCAAATAGTATTAGGGAACAAGCTTCCTGCCATTACGCACTTACAGTTATTTGTCATGACCTCCAGAAAGATCTATCCATCTGAAGTGAACCTGGTAACAACGTTTTAGTTATTATCTGGCCTCTACGTGTGACTAAATACAAATTTCTTGCAGCTCTTTTTGTCATGGTGGTAGTTTATGAACAGGTGCTTTAGACAACTGATTGCTTGAGGGTATCAATTACGAGCTTCGGAGTCTAGGTTGCTGATCCTGAAGCCATCAGATCTGATGCTTTCTAAATTCTGAAAGAAGTATTGTGTTTCTGCGGTGATGTTCATTTTTTATTGCTCAAATAAGAGTTTTCTAAATTTCTACTAAGTAATTCTTGAAGGCAATGGTATCCTCTGGCATTTTCAAAGTGTTTAGAGATGGATATTCATTGAATAATATTTATAGAGCATATTAAGTTTTAGACACTGTAGTTTAGAAATGTCCTCCTGTCATGAATGGAAGCTTCTTCTTTTGCTGAGGAAGAAACAAAGAGATTTTATAACTCTTAAGGTCATTTATATATAGAAATTTTAGCCCAAATTACTTTATTATTCTTAGTTTTAAATTAATTAGTTCAGTTATGAATTACATAGGTAATGAAACACATGGGGGGGGGGGCTGTCCAGATAGTGCAGGGTACTAAAGCACCTGCTCAGGCAGATGAAGGGACCAGGGGTTCAATCCCTGGGGCACGCTGAGATGACTACTGCAACTGGGTATGGTAGTATGCACCTGCAATCCCAGTGCTTAGGAGGCTGAAGACAGGAGGATCACTACAAGTCTGATCTGTGTAGTGAGACCCTGTAGACCCTATACCAAATACATAAAAAAGAAAGAAAAGGAAATACATTTGGGATATGTTTTAACACCATAAATCCAGATAAAGTTTAACTCAACTTTCATTAGAGAAGTATATGATTTTTGCCTGTATACAGAGTGTGTATATATGCATATACATATACAGAGAAAATATGCATATACAGAGAATATGTGTAAACATATACACGCATATATGTTCAATTACATGTATATGTACACATGTACACCAAGAGCAATGAGAATCCAACTTTGAAACTTTTATCATTTTGTTCATTGATTCTTGGCTCTGTAAAGCATTTAAGGACTTCGCTATTCTTTTTTTTTTAATGTGTTTGGTAGAAAATCTCATATTGCGGCTAAGCCTTGTAGTGATCCTCCGGTCTCAGCCTCCCAAGTGCCGGGATTAAAGGCATGCTCCACCACACCCAGTTTTGGTGGCCTGCTCAGCATACCTGGAGGCAGGGCTGGTGCAGAATATGGTGCCGGGGATCGAAGGCCAGTCCCTGCACTTGTCCACTGAGCTATCTTGGCAGCCTGGACTGTGCTACTCTTAGTCTGTTAGGCCAAGTTATGAAGACAGGAAAGGAGCTAACTGCGAGGTCAAAGTTTACAGGAGAAAACCCAGAATCCTTCATCCTACAGTAAACTTGGTAGTTTGACCACCAATGAAAGAGTGAATCACTTGTGATTTTAAGCTCACTTGTTTTCAATAAAAGTACAGGAATTTTAATACTGGTAGATTTGCTTATAAATTCTTCAGACATTTTGAGAAATAATTGTAATAACACTAATGTTCATAGTGTTACCAGTACTTGCACAGAGCTGAGTTATGGGCTAAGCATTGTTAGAAGCATTGTTACATGATGTAATAGATAATCCTCATTTTTACTGGAAAAGTAAAAATTTTGATGCAAAATGCTTATCTATGCATTTCTTTTTTCCAAAGAAAAGTATCACTTACGAGAATTTATAAGTAAATGTTACTTGTTTGGAATATCAAGCATATGTTTTAAGTACGTCAAACATGGCAGGCACACAAATTATTGTAGAAAGAAACAAAATCCAATGTGCTAAACACCTTATCATTTTAGAATATGTCACATGAACTACTATGTGGTCCGACCCATAAAGGACTTCTTAGCATTACATGAGCAGCCTGTCCACAGAAACTGGCTCTGTGCCTCTCCACTTGAAGTGTGCTTGTCCCCAGCTTCAGCAGCATCATTCCCACTGCCCTTACCTTCAGTCTCTCTCAGGAGAAGCCTTTTCCCTGGCTACATTTTAGATGCTAATGCTCTCCAGAGCCTTTCTACCTGCTTTTCCTGGATGGCCTGACCCAATGTGTCTGCTCCTTGGTCTAGCCAACTCCCAAAGTTCAGGCTCATCTGTAGATATCCAACCACCTAAGATATCAGCTAGGAGAGACAAAAGTGAATCCACTGTCTTCCAAAACCAAATGCAATTTCTTCTTTTGCTTCAGAACCACTTATTTACTCAAAAATTGAGTACTACAGGCATTGGATGTATGGCAGTGACCACGGGCGGGCTTCCACTCGAGGTCAGTGGAAAGTCTGAGCACCAGGAGGATTCCTTCCCTATGTCTCTGCCCTCACCTTGCATCCTGCACCCGTCGCACCATGCCCTGAGCACTTCATCCCTGAACAGTGTGCGTCCTTTTTTCTTTTCCCATTGATGTTGTCAGTGCTTTAGGATATCTCTCAGTTGGATTTTCTGTCTCTAGTGTGATCTCTGTACTGATGCCAAGATATTTCTAGACACATGTACATCTTTCCAGGTCCATCTCCCACTTGACAATTCTAAAGCCCTTAAGAGAAAAGTTCTTAAAGCCCACATCATCTTTCCTGACCTGACTCCTGCCATTTTTCTGACCTTCCATCCTTTCCTATCACCACATTCCATAGGTTCTCTATCCATATGAAACTTACGGTTTAAAGCAGATTACGTGATTCGATACTTCCATCATTTGCCTGTGCCTTTTTCCGTGTCTGAAATGCTCATAATCCTCTTCTTCTATCTGCTGTCTTTATCTTCCAAACTCAACCCAAGCATTGCTTGCTCTGGAAGTTTTCCCAGATCTCCAGTGTACTTTGCAAACTTTCTCCTTGTTTACACAGACCTATTGCTCTGTATTACATTTACTAGGAATAGTATTTATTTGCCATTCTTCTAGGCTTAATTTAAAATTTATTAAATGGTGACTTTGTTTAGTATTAATTTGTATGCCTTTGGGACAAATAACTGATGAATATAAAAATAGGAAATGTACGTACATTATCTCCCCTGATCATAACTATTATAATTAAATTGTGTTCCTTGTTGTATAGAAGCTTTCATGACAATTCATCTTGAGGGATGTAACAGAGTGGGTATTGATGGGGATTACATGCTTCTGTAGCTTAGGTGCATTAATGAAGAACAGAAAATGAAATGAACCATATATATATGTATATATATATGTATATATACATATATATATATATAAATATAACAAACATATATATATATATATATATATATATATATATATATAACAAACACATTCACCAAGTAACTATGTCTGGATTACCTCATTTCATCCAGTTATTGTCTGTTTGCTAGAACATAAGGTAAATCAAGCGAATCTTCAGTTAGAGAACCAATCAATAAATATATGCCATTACCAAAGCACATTCAATAAAATGTGTCTGTACACATGCCTCCATCACCCAGCCACACACACACATACATACGTACACACACTTTTTTCTTATTTCTCATCCATCTTTTGTTAATGTTTGAAAGCAAAGAGAAAAGATGCTCCCGCCCCTGCAAAACCTGCAAGTGTCTTTGGCCATGAGTAGCTTGGAGGGTGTGTTTTACAGATAATGGGGACTGCGAGTGTGGTGAATGTGTGTGCAGGAGCGGCTGGACCGGCGAGTACTGCAACTGTACCACCAGCACAGACACCTGCGTTTCCGAAGACGGCTCCCTCTGCAGTGGGCGTGGGCACTGCATCTGTGGCCAGTGTGCCTGCACGGACCCTGGAGCCTCGGGACCCACCTGTGAACGCTGTCCTACCTGTAGTGACCCCTGTAACTCGAAACGGTAATGTCTCCCCTCTCTGCAGTCCTTCTGTGGATAGGTTTTCTGATGATTGAAGTTCTAATGACATTTTGTAAACTCAGACCTCAGATCGTCTTTGCTGGATTCAGTCTCCCAGCATCCAGGAAAACGCACAAACCCTTCAGGATCCTCTGATCCTTGGCCTGGAACGGCAGCCTCCTTTTTGCCTATTTCTCAGTCCTGATTACCCAGGGCCACAATGTCACATTTCTTCCAGAGACAGCATGGGAAAGCACAGCTGATGTCCCACACTGATAATATCAGGTGGCCCCTGGGTTACAATAGCAGCCACACAGAGGGACTGTCCTGGAGGTACTCTGCTCACACCCACATGCAATCAGAACTTTTTCAGGGGAGACAAACATCTTTCTTATCTGGAAGTTTATAGGCTGACTTTCCTACCCACCTCTATCCAAAGACAGATGAAGGCAGAGGTGGAAGGATGCTCATACTGTGGCCTCCTCCCTCTTTATCACCCTGTGGTCTTTGACACCATTTTGTAGTTGTTATTATACATACCTGCTATATGTTGTAATTTCCATATCAGAATGATAACTTTCAACCCCCCACACACATTTTCTTATTTACTAGAAAGAAAGCTATTGGTTTGTTTAGCAGCTAACTTCTTCATAGAACTGGGGCAAAATTTGCAGGTCAAATGAAGCAAGTACCCAAGATAACCACTGTCCTACTGCAGTGTATATAAAGTAGCAAAATCTTAAGCCATTCATAGCTTTATTAACTGTGGTACCCCAAAAGGTGACATTAACATTTTTGGACGTAAAGCAGACCAAATTAAGTTTCACTGAGTGGTTAATCGTCATTCAGCTGTTAAAACTTTTCTGTCCCCATCCCAAGCAAACCAAGACATGCCAGAAGTATGGGGATATAATTAGAATTACTTGAGTAGAATCAAATGTAAAATTTCCCTTCAGAACATTTCCCTTTTTATTGCATCTCTCCTGTAAACATGATTCAGACTTAATTCTGACTTGTGTGATATAAAAAATAACAAAGTAATTAAAACATGAGAATCAACAGATCTCCTTAGTATGTGTTAGTTTTGAAATGAATGCTTTTCTCCATTTATGATAGTCACTTATCAGACAGGTATTGGAATGGGGTTAGCCCTGGTTTGCAGTGAGGCTTGAACAGTATAGGTTCCTGCCTTCTCAGGAGAGTTTAATAGGAAAGTTGAATATTTTTTTTTAAAGTAACTGCCATGGTAACCAGGCTGACGCTTAAAGGGATGTGAATAGCTATGCCACTCTATGGCAGCAGACAGGGCCACAAGTCTACTATTGTAGCCCTCAGCACCATATACTAAGGAGTTTTTAAAGACTTCCACAGTCCCCACCAAGCCCCAAGCAAATGCCCTCCGTAAAATATATACTGGCCTGGAATGGTAGCCTCTCTTTCATCTGTTTCTCAGTCCTGATTAACCAGAGTCACAAGATCACAATATTGCAACGCAATATACTTGCTAAGCAAAGAAAACTTGACAGCAAGACCTCTGTTACCATTCCCATACAGGTTCCTGCCCCAGGGCCTTTCTGCAGAGGAATTCTGTGGCTTCCTCTGCAAGAGTCCAGGAAGTTGCAGCCTAAGGAGCTGCAGCTTGAGCTGAGATATGATGAGGCCATAGGCAGGGTGTGTTTCAAGCACTTAGAAGAGTACATGTTTCCATGGCCTCCTGGGAGAAAGAGGTAGAACCCTGTGTTGGTCCCCACAGGAAAAAAGCTGTGCTGTATTGATTTACTCCAATACTATCTACTTGGAATGTGATCTGCAGCACAAAATTTTACTAAATTTTACTTTCCTCTCTAGATGACTTTAAGCTATCTTAATTTTCTTATATCCCTGGAATTACAGTTTTATAAGTAGAAATCTTTTTATTAAAAGGTCTGAATTAATGAGGATCCAGGCTCTAATCATAAGCTTTTGAAAATATTCCTATTAACTCCTGTGATTTATTTTAAAAACTAACAGAAAAGTAGATTATTAAAATAAGCACAGATGACATATATGAAGAGCATTCATTATTCTGGGAATTCTGATTGAGATATAGTTCATTTCTGTTAAGACATTCAAATTTTGCCTAGTGTCTATAAATATTTATGAGCATAATAGTCTCATAAAAAAGCGAATGAAATGAAAAAATAGCTAAATCAAGTACAAAAATAATTTTTCTTAACCAATCAGAAGTAATCCCTACAGAAATAATGAGAGAGTTTTCTAAGTATGACCAAGGCTGATTCGGGGATTGTGGATTACTAAGTGGAGTTTGAAATAATCCAGTGTCCTTGTGGACAGCACCCAAATGTTTTTTTCTGAAAGTAACAAAAGGCCAGTGTGATCTAGGAGACCCCCAGGAGCACAAAGTGCAGCAACAGCAACAACGCCGTATTTCAGCGGCACATCTGTTTCCCACCAACGTGAGCTGATAACCTCTATTGGATCCTGTCTGCAGGAGCTGCATTGAATGCCACCTGTCCGCAGATGGCCAGCCCGGAGAAGAGTGCTCAGACAAATGCAAACTAGCGGGTGTGACCGTCAGCGAAGAAGCAGGTGCTCTGCTTTTCTTAAATTGCTTTATTTCCTTTGCCTGGCTCTTGGGAGACAGAAACTCTGTGAGTCAAGGCCCTTCTGGCTTGTCCTCATTTACACGGGGGCATTGGGTCATTCTCATTCCTCTTCTTCAGAACAGGTGCATTCTGTAAGGCTAAGAACTTGATGGCTTGGGATGTAGGCAATTTAAGGTCAGGGCTATTTTATTAGACTTCATCTCTGTTGACAAGTTCACTTCTGCTTAAAAATGCAACTATAAAGAATTCCAAAAGGCTGTATTTCCCAAACTGGAAAGGAAGACAGTTGAAGAAATAACTAAATGTTAACCTCCCAAACCTGAAATTGTTCTCTATCTTCTAACTACCTTATTTCAAGATAAGCTTAGGCGAGCTGTAAAATAGTTTTCTTGATTTTAGTCGTAGATACTGGGCAGTTTCTAGTCTGTGGATGTCTTCCCTCAGTCATTTCCTTTCAGTTTTTCACTCATTCCGGGAAGGAAGTGTTTTTACTTTTTTCCATTTTGCCTCACCTCAGAACTGGGAGTCCCTGTTTCCTCTAACTGTGGGGTAGACTGCTCCTGTTGTCATCAGTCCTTATAGGTTTAATTGCTTAAAATCATGTTCTTTCTCATGGCAAAATTTTATCTCAAATACTTAATTCAGTTGCATTTTGGCTGGAAAGGCCATTTACAAAACTATTTTGTGAAGCTTAAAATGAAGTAAACGACTGACTCTTCCCCACAGAATAATTAGAGGATTTTGGATTTGTGTCACCACAAATTATCATGCTGCTCAGGTAGAATTACTACTCTGCAAACATTATAAATGTGACCGAGACTATCTCAGGTAATAGAAAATAACCAAGACAATAATTTATGACTCTGTATGATATGTATTCTGAATAGATGAAATTAGGATTTTGAAATTAATCCGTGTCCAAAATGAAATGATATAATATATGACATCTATATTCTTTTGAAAATTACTTTGTTTCAAAATTGAGAAATCTGACTGCACAGTTCTATTACCCTACGTAGCGGCACATGATTAGTGTCCATGAAAGCCCTCATCTCTGCTTCCCTGGTGACCAAAGACAAACATGCCAAATGGCAGGAAATGGGAGAAGACACTATGTACCCAAGACTGATACCAAAGGTAAAAACACATTACAGCACCAAAGGAAGCAGCATTTGTCCACACTCGTAACTAGTGCTCAGTCTCAGCCTATCGTTCTAGGTTCATTTCACAGCAAACAGTGGGAATATTTACCAGATGTCTCTGAGAAATGAGCACAAATTGCAGAAAATGCCCTCAAATGATGGGAACTCAATTCACTACCAACATGGGAAATCTAATGTATTGCAGGGGAAAAAAAGAGAACTAAACCTCAGAAAAATGTAAATCCTGCTGTTGTAAACAGAGTACTTACTGCAGTTAGGTGTGTAATTTTCTGAGTAGATTGTTGTAAGCACTTGGGTTTGAAAAGACAGCTAGGCTAAAGTGGTATTTAAAATATTTACATTTTCTGGCCTATTTGATTAAATCTCTTTCAAAAGAGAGACAAACTGTATTTTTAACTTAGAATTAGAAATAATAATTGGATTATTAATATCATCTAAAGCACTAATCTGAACGAATTTGAGAGAAAAAATGATATTTATCAGACTGAGTCAAAAAGTCAAATTTCTTCTAAGTCTTGGGGGTTGCCAGGTCTTCTGAATCACCTTCTTCCAGGCCTTCTCATTTTTTATTCTTTACTCTGGGGTGAAGTCTCACTCGGTCATTAAGTGCCCATACTGAACTCAAACTTACAAACTTCCTGCCTCAGCCTCCCAGAGTACTAGGATTGCCAGGGGAGGGGGGATCTTTTCTAATGAGCCTGTTTGGAACTATACACCCACATATTTTATTGATTACATTGCCTTGAAATGATAACATCATATTTCCTACTCCATATTGGTCTTTTAGCAAACCCATGTATCCACCAATGAGGACACAGAGAAGTATAAAATAAATTTATAATTCATATGAACTGATCCTAACTGTGCAGTGGGGAACTTGGGCCAGCCTATCTAAGAACATTAGATGTAACCTTATTCATTTCATTTTACTGACTCATGTTTTTGATTACCCCAACATTCACATACTCAGAGTGTTCTGTCTCAAACCATATTCCATGGGACCCTAGTTCTGAAGGCAATCAACGGAAAAAAAGCGCACACCATCAGATAAATTTTATTAGGAGCTTTACCTTGCAAGACTATTGAGAGTTGTTGAATGTGTTAAATTAAATGAGCATATGAATCAGCAGGAAGGGAGAGGGGAGGAACTAAAGGAACTAGATGAAAAGAAGAATGTCCACATTTACTTGATCACAGAACCCTTTATTACCCCTTAGGAAACTGGTTCTTTAAAACCTGCTCACTGACCCCAGAGCCAAGGTCTTAAACCTCATGGTTCTCTTGACTCAGCTGGGTGAATGAATGGTTTATATTTTTTGCATTTTTCTTCTTACCCTTCTCCAGACATTCCCTCTTCACCTTCTCTCTCAGGCTTCTTCCTTCTCTAAGTCTGATGTCAGGGGATCCCAGACATCCTGTGTTTTCTAGAGTGGCAAAGCAGGTGCTCACAAAGGAGGATAAAACAGAAAGGTCCATTTTTTTTTATGAACAACAAAAGAAAATCTTAGCCACTAATTATGCAAATCTTTCAATGCACATTTGATAATACTACTTTGATACCCAAGCCTATTAACTAGGCTACATCTAGAGCTGTTAGGAGAAAGAGTGCAGGCGTGATTGAAGCAAAACTGGAGTCCTGACTCAAAGGTCACACTCGCAGTTTCATTAAAATTTTAATAGTCATTGCCAAGAAAAGTAAGTCTCACTGTGCTTCCATGTGCAGCATTTAAAAGAAAATAAGACACAATTAATATTACCAAAATGAGCGTGATAGGCCATCTATGTGTTTCCACCTGAGAACAAAATGTTTCATTAAGTATATCTGAGTGAGCAGAGAGAGCCTGTATTGTCTGTCTTGGCAGAAAACGGGGAGGGGAAGGGAAGGATGGAGGTAGGGAGGAAGGAAGGAGGGGAAAAGGAAAGATCTCATGTATTTCAGTTAATTGGAATAGAAAGGTAGGCAAGGTATAGTGAAGTCCATCTAAAAATGACCGAATGTACTGTATATGCAGTGGCATTTGCAATTTAACACACAAAATAACACAAACTGCATTTTGCAAGTATTACCCAGAATCATTTTATTAAGATGCTTCTTAATAAAAGTTCACAGACCCATGCACACCACTGGCTTATCACGTCGAGATCCCACACCCAGAATCCATATTTTTCAACTCTCAGGTGATTCAGATGGTCATAAACATTTGGAAAGGCTCAGACTAGAATGATTCTAATTAGATTTCTCAGTATGCCTATATAAATTCAAAGATGATTCTAATGAGTTAAAGAGTTTATTTACTTAAACTCATTGTCTAAAATCTTATGCTAGCCGGGCGTGGTGGCTCACGCCTGTAATCCCAGCACTCGCGAGGCTGAGGCAGGAGGATTGGTGCGAGTTCGAGACCAGCCTGGGCTACAAAAGTGAGCTCAAGGTCAACCTCAACTGCATAGCAAGACCCTGTCTCAAAAAGACAAAAAAAAAAAAAAAAAAAAGAAGGGTACTTTAAAAATCTTATGCTAAATGTTTCACTAGACCCCCAGCTTCATGAATAATACAAGGCACATTTCTTGCAGGTTTTATCTTACAAACTAAATCCAAAAACAAAGAGCAATGATGACAAGGAGTATTTACTTTTCTATAGCAGTAGTACTTGTGTACACCAAAGAGGTTATTACTAATTTTTCTTTGTAAGAAAGAGAGAAACACACATGAATTCTGTTTCATTAGCACTCACCATTTTGAAGTTAATGATAGAGGTATGAAGGCTAAGAAGAACATATCCAAGATTATCTAGGACAGTTTCATTCTTAATACTCTAAACATTGCCTCAAAATGCACACATATTGGACCATATGTCATATATTAAGAATAAATGGTCGAAGCCGGGCGTGGTGGCTCACGCCTGTAATCCCAGCACTCGGGAGGCTGAGGCGGGAGGATTGGTGCGAGTTCCAGACCAGCCTGGGCTACAAAAGTGAGCTCAAGGCCAGCCTCAACTGCATAGCGAGACCCTATCTCAAAAAGACAAAATAATAATAATAATAATAAATTTTTAAAAATTAAAAAATAAAAAATAAAAGAATAAATGGTCATTCTTCTGATATTTCTAAAAGCTATTGTACTAGTATCATGGAAAATTCTCCAACTTAGAAGACAAGAGAGGGGCCAGGGAGATAGCTCCACGGCACAAGTGCCTGCCTGGCAAGTGCATGGTCATGAGTTTAAACCCCAGGCCTGCAAAAGAAAAGAAGAAGAAGAAGACAAGAGAACTATGAAGGAGTTTGGGCTTTTGTTTTGTTTTATGTAATTAAGAAAATACTGCAGGATTTTGACAAAGGAACTAACCCATTAGAATTTCTAATAAATAAATTTTATGTTGGCCTCTTACTTCCTTCAGTTTCTGTCATGATGTTCATTCTCTGCCCCTTGAGTAATCATAACAAGAAAAACATTGTTTGGAAAGATTTGAGCAAAACTAGACTTTTTAATTAAGAAAGTTCTGCTGAATGACAAATAATGATTCTGAGCTCCTTCAAATCTGAGGTTTCCCTTTATCCTCCTGTCTCTCAGCTATATAGTGTTTCAGTCTCTATTTCTTGATATTAATTTATTTTTACAGCTGTGACAACACATGGTTGACAATCTTGACTATGCCATTGTGAGAAAGGTTGCTTTTAAAGTGTAAGTATCAGTTTGGACTGAGCAGCAATGTAATCTAGACATCCTCTCAGATGCTTTCAGCATGTAGAAAAATATAGGCCCCTTGTTACCGTAACCAGAGCTATTTTACTGAGGCAGCCATGGGCACCTGTCTGGGAGTTCGCTCTATTGAATCCTGCCCATGGCAGTTTGATAGGTACCTGTGATGGTTGGTCCTGATTAACCACATCTCTAGCCATTCTTCTGGAACATGAATAAAGCTGAGAATCTCACTTGATGGGAAAAACTCTGTGGCTTTTCAATTCTTGTTCTGCAATATTGAAAATTCTCATTTGCATATTAAACTCAATACTACTCTACTTTTAAGATAATCTCTTTTGAATCTAATTTGACCTAATGAATGACTCCCTTTATCTACAGATTTCTCAAAGGATAGTTCAGTTTCCTGCTCCCTGCAAGGAGAAAATGAATGTCTTATTACATTCCTAATAAGTACAGATAACGAGGGGAAAACCATCATTCACAGCATCAGTGAAAAAGGTGGGTCGCTTGCCTTCCATTGTCAATAGCAAGTCATACTACAGTGAAGAAAATATTGAGAAAGTGACTTTAGGTACTTTGCCAGACTGGACATTTCCAAATTATTAATAGAATGCTCCTGCTTTCCCCAGGATTAAAGATACTCATCAAAAGATTTTCTGTCTTCCAAAAACTTTCTGTTTTTCATTGAGGCCACATAACACAATGACTTATATTTGCCCCTTCTTTCTCTCTCACAAAGTGGGCGCTAAATTGTGGAAAGGGAAACTGATAAAATTACATGTCAGCAAAAGACACAGCTTTTGGTAAAGCTGAAAGGGGGCCATGGAGCTGATTTAAAAATGAAATTAAATTATGCAAACTAGTTCAAATACTGCTCTGCCACTTAATAACTGCTCCATATCCTGAAACATACTTGCCTTTCTGAGTCTCCCTCTCTTCATCTGTAAAGTGAGGGGCAAATGTTATTTTTAAGAGCTGGCAAAGGAGTGGGTGGAATAATACATATGGAGTCCTATAACACACAACAAAGGGTCACCAAATCATAATGCTGAATCAGAAAAGATCTGGCAGAGAGTGTAAAGAAGGACATTGTTGGGCTGGGGAGATAGCTCAGTAGAATAAGCACTTGCCTGGCAAGCGTAAGGGCCTGAGTTCAATCCCTGGTTCTGAAACAAAAAAAAAAAAGACATTGTCTATAAAGAATCTTCGAGAACTCATTGTTTCTGTGCATTTTCATTCACCTCAGTCTATTAGGATTTTGTGGAATACTCAAAAATTTTATATCCTGCAAAGGAAAGGGAGCAGTTTATATTAGGTCCAAAGGAAGTCATAAAGAATATAATTTTGCTAAGATATTTTCAAATGTAGAGGTTATCAGACTCATGTGGAAGCTTGTTAAAAATCTCCATCTGGAGTCACCAGGACTCACGACTGGCCCAGGACTCTGCCTTTCAGTGAATTGATCCTGACATAGATGGTCTCAAGTTCTGTCTTGGAGTGACTGCTCTAACAATTCTGCAGAGTTGTCAGTAGCAGGGTTCTTGCACCTACTGTCTTCAGTTAATGGAGTGTTCCTACTACAACTTTTCCCAAAAAATGACAGCTGAAATCAGACTGGCGCTTTTCTCCTCCTCTCCCCAGAAGCCTAAAGCCTAAGTTGTAATCCAGATGACAGTGGCAAGTATAGACTAAAAAACAGAAATATTCTGCCTTGCTTTCACATGCTGACAAAAAAATGAAGAAAAAAATGAATCTGTAGCATCAGGAGGTAAATCAGAGAGTGTATGTGTGGGACCAAGGAGGATGGATCATGGGGCATATGAGCGAGCTTTTTTTTAGTACTAGACATGTTCAGGATGTTGGTTTTGATGGTTTCACAGATGTTCCATACATTTGTCAAAACTCATCAAATTATACTTTGATAAATATGAGTTTATTAGCTGTAGATTAAATCTTAATACTATGAAAAAGAAATAAAAAAGTAGTACAATCTCTAATATGAAATTGAAACTATCAAACTGGTACCATTTAAGAACATTAAGATTAAAACAATACCAGTGTAACCAAAATCTATGTTGAAACCATCACAGTCCAATCAAGAAAATACAGCCAGGACAATATCACATTTCCATGCAGAGCACAAGAGAGAACTGGAGGTCACAAGATCCGAGAAATCTTAGGATGACTGAGAGCTTGATTTTGAATCTCAGGTGGGCAGAGTGCTCCTGGAGGCCTTTTCTTGAAAAATCCTATGCAAGTCCATTTTTTAAAAAAAAATGTATACACAAAATATATCTTGCAGCCATCAGTTAAGGAAATATAAGGCAAATCTTGCTGTCCAAGGTTGGATAACTTCAGAATACTAAAGAACCTTTCCTTCATTATTTGTTTTATAAAGTCAAATTCTCTAGCTGTGCCCCAACCATCTGTGACTCTGAGAGTGGATTTAGCAAGTTATCTTGAATCAGGATCATCCTAGAATCCATCACATTGATTCTACTGGAAAATGTATCCCAAACCACAGAAGCAAACTTCCCAGGCAGGCTCTCCTTTGAATGCAGACACTTCATATTGAGCTGGTTTGGTTTTCCTTCTGTGAAGCTTGCCTTGGGCTGATAAATGTCTTCTCATACTAAATTGTTTATTGTTCTACTTTTCCACACAGTTGTGTGGCATCAGCATGTCATCCTTCAGAGCATGTGCAGCGGCCCTGATGCCTTTTTATTATATTTTATTTATTTTCTATACTTTTGTAGTAGGGAAAAGTGAAGGAAAAAATTACCTGCCTGAGGCCTCAGAGGAGTCATCTGACAGCTCCACGTCTGCCTCTTCCTCAGCAGATGCCCCATTCCTGGGAATGGGGGAGCTGGCCCTTCCACAAGCCCTGCAGATAGTGCCCAGCCCACAAGTCAGGTGTCCTTCACCTCCCACAGTGTAAAGAATTCCAAGTCTTCAGCTTCAGAACTTGGAGAGAAAACAGGCAACATGACAAAAGAGGAAGAGGAGGAGAGGGTTACTCATTCGCCGAGACTTCCAAGCACATTCAAATTATTAATTATTAATTTATTATTTATTATAATTTATTAATTATAATTATAATTTATTAATTATAATAAATTATTAATGTTAATTTTTTCATACAAAATATTCAGCAAAGGGTAGCCTCATATCTGGGTAGACTTCGTTTTACAAACAAAAATCATGGGGCTTGTGGACTCAGGCAGAGCTTTGCTCCTCGTCCTGCGTACATCAGGAGGAACTTTCAGAGCCTGAGTCAAGCTCAGGCCAAGGAATGACAGCAGAGGCAGCTGCCTGGTGGAAGGTGCACCTTCTGTAGACGCCACACCTGCTGGCCTTACTCTGGAGCAGTGGTTCTCAACCTGTGGGTCGAGACCCTGGAGGGGGTCAAACGACCAAAACGCAGGGGTCACCTAAAGCCATTACAAATCACAACTATAGCAAAATTACAGTTTTGAAGTAGCCACCAAAATTAATTTTTGGTTTGGGGTCACCGCAACGTGAGGAATTGTAATGCGGGGTCATGGCGTTAGAAAGATTGAGAACCACTGCTCTGGAGGATCCAGGCCCTTTCTGCCTAGAGACAGAAAAGGGAGAAGAGTGCACTTCTGTAACAGCAGTAATAGCAGCACTCACTGCGGAGCCCTCATTGCTGCCACAAGGCAGGGGCGCTTCTCCTGCTTTGCATGCCCTAACGCACTCGACACCCTCGGCAGCCATATGAGCCGGTATGGCTATTACTGTTTACAGTGGTGGACAGAGGCATAGAGACAGAAGGAATTTGCTAGCTTGTACAGTAATTAGATGGCATAGCTGGTTGAAGAGCTCCAGCAGCCTGGCTTGGAGCCCATGCCTGGAACCACTGTGCTACACTGCCTCCTACTGGCGGTGTCACCACAATGAACGGCTGAATGGCTAAAGCAGTTAGATCAGCATTGTTTAGACTTTTATGTGAACAGTATATAGTATTTAAAATTGCCTGGGAACCATATTTAAAACTAAAGGATACATATAAAAGCAATTTTATTTACTATTCTCTCCAAAATATTGCTTTAATGTGAAGTCAATATAAAATTATTAATTTATTACAACAAATAAATTATTGATTGTATTTTTTCACACAAAATGTTCAAAATCAGTGTTTGTTTTACACTTACAGAGCAACTGAATTTGGAAAAGTCACATTTCAAGTCTTCAGTAGCCACATATGGGAGAGCTACCAGACTAGACAGCGAAGCAGCATTAGACACCTGGCATTAGATATCCAGAAGCAGCACTAGATACCCAGTGTTAAATATCCACAAACAGTTGGGCTGGTGTGATAGCTCAGCAACATAAGTGTCTGCCTGGCAAGCACATGGTCCTGAGTTCACCCCCTGGTATAGATAGATAGATAGATAGATAGATAGATAGATAGATAGATAGATAATAGCAAAGAAAATACAGAACCTCAAGGTATTACAGAAATATCCAGAAGCAGCATTAAATACCCAGCATTAAGCATTGACCCAGACCCAACAGGCAACATTACACACAGTGATAGAGGTGACTTTTGCTTTAATATACAAATATGCCACTAATCTGAGTATCAAATGAAATATCAAATGGGAATATGGAAAGTAAAGTGCTTCATCATGTAGCAAGTGCTCTGGTACTTGAGCCAAAATCTTTTCTTCGGAAATGTATAATGCAGGCTGACAAGATAGCTCAGCGGACTAAGCACCTGCTTAGGCAAGCGCAGGGACCAGGGTTCAATCACCAACACCACAGGCCCGTGCCTGGGTGCACTGATCTGGCCGCTGAACTGGAACTGAGCCTGGTCGCTCACACCTGTAATCTCAGCCCTGGGGAGGCTGAAAACAGGAGGATGACTCTGAGTCCAAGCTGCGTAGTGAGACCCTGTACCAGATACATAAAAAAAAAGAAAGAAATATGTAATGCCCAATGAGTGTAACCTCCCAAAATAATTTTGTTTTTCAAGCTATGCCTATTCCTCCTTTATCCATTCCTAGACAGTCCAAGTTTACTTTCTGGCTTTATGGGCTTGGCCAACTTCATCCTGCATTGCACAGGAACATGCTATGCCCCACCCCAGACATTTCTTGGCCAAAGATACAACCAGTACTGTGCATATTCTCATTGACACAACCTGCTGCTTTCTCTCCAGGAACAGTGCTAACCTATTACAGGCAGCCATGTTTCATTTGTTATGCTAAAACATACTCCTTAGATCTTTTTGCTGTAGTAGGTGTGTCATTAGCAACTTTACTTATTCCTACATTATCTCCTTACATAATTCTTTGCCATAAAAGTGTGTAAGGCCAGGCATCATGCTGTTAGGCAATCATTAGTCACCTCCCAGATTCAGATTGGCTATAGATCTGATCTGAAAAGCAGCGTGATCATTTCTATGTGTATAACTTCCCTTATTAAATATCTAAGAATAATAAGAGGATGAACTAAGCATTATTCATCTTCTCCCTTGGTGCCATAGATTTTGCTGCACTTTTTGCAGTGAGATGCAGATATTTAATGATAATTTTTATGTAAGCTTTTGTCCATGAAAGCAAAATGAGATCTTAATTACAATATTTCATTAAGAAATGTATCATCTCTGAAGCATATTGCAAGAATCATTAGTCTTTCTGGTGTCAATGAAGGAAGGTAATATGTAATTGCAAAATTATATTACTACTATTAATAAAGTCAAATAACAGTTCATAGAATCTTTGAGTTGAAAAGACCATATACAACATCTAATTTCTCAAACTTCCCTAAAGAATCATTTACAATACCTTTAATAATGAAAAATCTATGGCTTCATCCACAACCAACTAAATCATGATTTCAGGGAAAATGTCTAGAAAGCTGTGGAGTAATAAGCACAAACACCCCAGCTTGTTTCTGTGTTTGGGAAAATTGAAGTAACACTGAGCTTTGTTTTTTTTGGTTTTTTTTTTTCATTATTTTTCTTTTTCTTTTTATTACTTTTAGTAATAACAATGTGACAATTTCAAAACATGTTAGTAGTACCTTCCCAATAACTGATACAGTGCACATTGTTGTCCTCATAATCATTATTTTGAGCACAGGATGCAGACATGATGATTTTTCTAATAATTATTGGTACAAAAATTTCTTCTCATTGAAATAAGGAAGTAGTTGTATACATAGTTCAATAGTCTATAATCGTAGTGGGTTATTGGCAGAACTGGTAATGTTGGAAGCTGTTGATTTAAGTCTTTTATAGCTCAAGATACTAATCTAGCTTTACTTTTTATGCCTCGTAGTTAATCTTTTCTGCTGGGTGGTTAAGGGCAAGTTAAAGCAAGACCTGTGATTCAGAACATGTAACTTTTGTATCTCCCAAGGTCAGTCAAATCCCCTCAGGATTTACCTTGAAATGGGACCATGTACAGTGATTTGTAGAACTGCTGTTGTCATTGTCAGCCGTCTGAATGAGTCACGGCCATTGCTTGACCAGTTGGCTCTCTGTGAAAGCCTGAGAGAACGTGTTCTCTCTAGGTGAATCCCTTTCCTCTGTGGCCCCAAAATCTCCTTAAACAGAAAATTTGGGACATCACTGAGTTATAGGATGAAGTAACACTGGATGAGGTGAGGGACACAGGTGCTGTGTGTCAGATGGAAATTAAAGCTACCTGCTGTAGCCCACAAACCTTCCTGGATATCAGAGCCTTGTGTTAAGATTCAGCAGAATAAAACTGAGAGCCATGATCACCTTCTGTCCATAAGAAAGGAAGTAACAGCAAACATTATTATTTTTTTTATCTTTGAGACAGGTCTCACTATGCAGTTCAGGCTGGCCTTGAACTCACTAAGTAGCAGACTGGCCTAGAACTTGCAACAGTCTTCCTGTCTCAGCCTTCTAAGTGCTGGGCCCACAGATGTGCACCACTGTGTCTGGCTACACATTAATTTGTTCAATAGTCATGTTTTGCATAATTTTTAATATACAGTGGTGTCTCAGTTCACTTAACTTTTTCCATGATTCTGGTTGTAAACCAGACTGGACAAGAATCAAGTCAAATTCAATGGTTAAGTTCAATGTCAATCTTATGGGGAAATTTGATTCAGTTCTTGTCTAATTAAGTCTGCCACCAAAACCATGAAAAGAATTAAGTCCATGAACCAAGGTACCACTGTAATCTTCTAGACTGCTCATAAATCAAAAAGATCCTTGAAGTAGTTGCATGCATCACACACACACACACACACACACACACACACACACACACACACATACACACAGAGTCCATTTCTACTTTATTGTGTATTCAGAAGAGACAGCTTTACTGATGAAACTATGTGGTCTTTTTTAAAGGGTCCTTTAAATATTCCATGTACATCAAAGGTTCCTTTTTTGGATTCTAACTCTTTTTAAATCCATCATCAAATACACAGTCATCTTTCAGTATCCCTCAATTCCAAGATGCTTCTGCAAATACCAAAATATTTGGATGTTCAATGTCCTTACAAAAAATATGTGGTTTTGCATGTGATATACCCACACCTTGCTGTATACTTTACACCATCTCTAGATCACTTGTAACACATAATACAATGTAAATGCTATGTAAATAGTTATTATATCTATAGCTCAAAGGATGATGTTGCGAGGGACACTGTTCATGTTTAGTACAGACGTGTTGCTTCTCAATATTTTCAATCTGGGGGGCTGGCAAGATAGCTCAGTGGTCCAAAGCGCCTGCGTAGCCAAGCTTAGGCAATCGCAGGTACCATGGTTTGATCTCTAGCACCATATGTTGCGCCATCGCCACCCCCAGGGCAGGCTGAGCCAGCCATAGCATAAATAAATAGTTTAAATAAAAATATTTTCAATCTGAACAAGCAGAACCCAAGAATATAGAGTGCTGACTGTATATTCATTTACTTGGAATGATTGATTTTTTTACTGTACTTAGTAAAGGGTCTACAGGGATTATAGGGTTTCACTACATAGATCAGAGTAGTAGTGATTCTCCTGTTTTCAGCCTCCCAAGCACTGGGATTGCCACCACACCCAGTCTCAATTGCCATCTCAGCATGCCCTGGGGGCAGAACCCACACAACATGCTGGAGATCGAACCCTGACTGCTGCACTAGGCCTAAGCAGGCACTTTAGTCCACTGAGCTATCTGGCCATCCTGGAATGATTAAATTTTTGTTGTATCTTTCTATTTTGATGAACATAGGGAGCTATCCTTCCACAAGTCATTTTTTTTTTTTTAATTTGTGGTACCGGGATTCGAACTCATGACCTTGTACTTGCCAAGCAGGCTCTTGTACCACAGAGCTATCTCCTCAACCCCTAAGTAATTTATCTTTAAAAACTTTTGGAAAGACAAAATGATATCAAGGTTTACCTTCTACTATAGAAAAAGCATGAATGAAAAATATAAGAATATCTCATCATGGGCTGGGAATATAGTTTAATGATAAAACACTTGCCTTCTATGTGCAGGGCTGTTAGTTCAGTCCCTAAAACCTTGAAACATAAATGTTCTTTCCTAAATGACAGTGTTTATTATTTCAGCTTTCTTACACAATTTCACTTGTTTCTACAGATTGCCCAAAACCTCCAAACATTCCAATGATCATGTTGGGGGTTTCGCTGGCTATTCTTCTGATCGGGGTTGTCCTACTATGCATTTGGAAGCTGCTGGTATCATTTCATGACCGTAAAGAAGTTGCCAAATTTGAAGCAGAGCGATCCAAGGCCAAGTGGCAGACAGTACGTGAACTCTTAGTGCTAATTTTTTCTTGGGAGTTACTGGTGGAAATATGGGGGTGGTGCTCCACTTTCTCCTGTCTAAAGGAGAGTGCAGATGTCATATTCCTTCTCTAACGCTCTCATCAAAACCCCAACAACTTTGATTTCTGTTCTGCTTCAGAGGCAAAGGAATCTCTGTCTTGCTCATTATGTGGATCCAGATAGCCCTTGTGACATGTACTTGTCTCTCCATACAGTGGGGATTGCCACCACTCTAAAGTGTCATGAAACTCCTGTTACAGTGGCTTAAGGACCTCTTGGAGGTATATTTTATTTAGTACCTCCTTTCCACTAGGAGGGTCCCTCAGGCCTTGTTTGAAAAATCATAGGTGCTGGATCTAAACATTTCCATAAATTGATCACACGATAGCTAGTAAAATAATCCATGTGAGTAGTATGAGAGTTGATGCCAGTTTCTGTGGAAATAGTTGTTACTGATATAACAAGTTCAAAGCGATGTTGAGGAAACCACTTAAATACCAGGCAATTTATGTGAATAACATAAATGTTATATACTAAAAGATGAGATATCAACTTTTAAATATTTGTACTCAATAGAAATGACTTAATAACCTTTCTTTCATAGCAGACAAACAGAAAACAGGGCTACCATTTTCTGTATCTCTTTTCCACAAGAGAGACAATTACTTTTCTAGAGACCCTAGAAACAATTTTATGGTTTTAATTTTATCTCTTTATCTATAATGGTGTGTCTATCTGTCTAATAGCAATTATATTACATTGCAGATTCTAAAAACACTGGAGAAAATACAGACAAACACAATATTCCTTTGGGTTCGTTTGCACAAATAAATTGATGCTAACAATGTTTTCTGTAAGCCTATAGCAATACCTTCAGTTCTTAAAGCAAATTAAATTCTCTATTTTGGATAATTCTATCTTGACAAAGGGCATTTATGTTTTAGTCAGTTATTGCAAACTAATCATAGTTTATAGTGCAAGATAACAGACAATGAAAATTTATCTTCCCATTAAAAATCCCATTAGGTACAACCAACAAATGTGATGAGTGAATGGGCCTTGTTTAGAGCCTGATTTGTACAATCTCATTCTAAAAATCCATTTTTAGACAAATGAAAAAATTAATATATACTGAACATTAGTAAATTAAATGGCAGATTTGTAATGAGAATGTTTGTGACCCATCTTTAGTATGGTAAAATGTAACCTGATGGCAAGCTCAGTCACCTATGACATAGTGTTAAGGCCAAAGCTGAGGCACACCTAAAGTTAACTGATTACCAAGACCACAGATGTTATTTTTAAGTCTTCACCAATTGTTAAGCAAATGCTTGGCAGTCAGAAGAACAGTAGACATCAGCCCATCCCATTGTAGAGGTGGGTAAACCGAGATTAAGAAAGGTTGAGGATGGGCCATGGAAATAGCTCGGCCACCTAGGCACCTGCCTGGAAAGCACAATGACTGAAGTTCAATCCCTGGTACCACATGCTACCAGAACTGGGCTTGGTAGCACATGCCTGTAATCCCAGCACTGGGGAGACTGAAAGAGGAGGATCACTATGAGTGAGACCCTGTATAAAAGAAATAAAGGGAGGGAGGGAGGGAGGGAGGGAGGGAGGGAGAAAGGAAGGAAGGAAGGCAAATAGGCTCAGGCACTGAGGAAATTCCCAAACTTCTTGGGCAAGTGGAGTTGAACTCAAATTGTTTATTGGTCTTCCATGCACAACCTTTGGTTGACCCCTTAGAAATAATAAGCAAGTGTTCTGCAAATAAGCAGTTGTGCAATTATGTGATGTTAATCTGGTAACCAGCATATTTTAATGTTCTCATACAAGGGCATGCGAAATGACAAATGATTCATATCTTTAAAATAACGTTTTAATTAACAGTTAATTTCCCCCCAAATCATGAATTGTTTTCCATCAGGATGTAGAACATGACTGAAATTCAAATGCTTAAATCCTTGCCATTTCTTCATCTAAAATGGGACAAAAACATGCATTAAACAGATAAAAAGCATAAATGAAAAATAGTATTCCCCTGTTAAATTGAGTTTCTTTGAATAACAAATGTGTGATGTTCCTGACTAGATAATGACTAGGTAATAATTATTCACTTGAATGCAAAAGAGGTTTAATTCAAATCATTCAGTTCAAATTTCACTAATATATCCTCCCAGAAAAAAAAACAGCATTGCTCAGTGCATACATTTAAAGGTCTTCCATCTAGTTCAATTTTTATTAATAACCTATTTCTTTTCAAGAAGTGAATTTGACTGATCTTTAAAACCTAGGAACAGGAGGCACAATGCAGTCTCCTCATACCCAGGGCCCCGTCAGGCTCTTAAGGTGATGGAGCCTAGGACAGAAAGATCTTCTCTTGCCTCCTGAAATATTTTATCACAGCTATAAAGAGAAATTATCTTTATAGTACATTTTAAAAATAACTTCCTGCATATTCCTTATGAAAACACAAATGGAAGATATTTAAATTCACCTCTGATTAGACATTTTTCTAGGATGACAAGTCATTAACTGGAGGAGAAAAAAATGTTCTGCCTGACATTTCTTGCAGTCATGGATTGATTTTGCTCTGTGCTAAGCAAATCAGGTCTGCATTTGACAGTTGGGTGGTCATTAGGTCATGGTGGAGAATTTTCTTATTGTCATTTTTTTCAAGCTTGAAAGATATGCCATTGCATTTATAGAATCCATAGCCTAAATTAGTGTCCCAGTTCTGCAAGGGAAAATCAACTTCGTCACCTGAGAGAGGCAGGAGCAAACCATAGAGAGGAGGCTCACTTGCAGGGCACAGGATCCAGGTCTGCATCCCACTGGAGTTCCAATGCAGTGAGGTCGCTGCTGCATGGCACCCATGGAGGCAATGCTGCACATTTGCTCACTCCTTCATGCTGACCAAACTGGGTCTGATCACATTCTGAGTGCCTATTGCCACCCCACTTCCTCTCTGCCCTCAAATAGAGATACCATCTCTCGCCAAGGGCACAGAACTAGAGCAAGTCAACAGCCACATGACTTGTCTTCTCTCACCTTCATTATGCTTCCTAATTCACCTATTATGTGATGGAGTCTGCTTTACCCCTGCCCTGCTAGGCAAGGGATCCCCTCCCCAGATATTACAGACCTGAGGAAATGTAGTTGCTCCAAAATACAGAATAAAAACTGCATAACCAAAATCACACATTTAACTGTCTATAAAGTAGTATTTTGCTGTTCCTTCCATTGCAACTCAAAGTACTTCTTTAATAGCATTATAAATATAGGAATGTGGGTACCTTTTAATGTTGGACATGATATGGGGTGGGACACACAAACAAGTGTTTGGACCTGCAAAGACCTGAGTTTGCCCCACTCAAATCCTGTTAGCTTTTCTAAATGTCTCTTCTACTCTCTTCCTCTTCGTCCAGGATGGCTCTGTTTGTCGACCTCAGCGTGTTCCTCCTGATGTTTTCTATTTGCCTGTTCATTTAAGTCCTTTATTCTATTATAAACAAGCAGTTTCTAGTTTATGAAACTTCATAGAATTCCACACATAATTTTTGTTTGCAAATGAAACTCTACCCACATACAAGACCACATCAGTATACCCTTTACCCTCAAAACTTCCTAACTGTTATTTAGCAGGACTAAATAAAGGCTAAAGGTAACTTAAGCTGGGCATGGTGGCTCACGCCTGTAATCCCAGCACTCGGGAGGCTGAGGCAGGAGGATTGGTGTGAGTTCGAGACCAGCCTGAGCTACAAAAGTGAGCTCAAGGTCAGCCTCAACTGCATAGCGAGACCCTGTCTCAAAAAGACCAAAAAATAAATAAATAAATAAATAAAATAAAATAAATAAATAAAGGCTAAAGGTAACTTGAAATTATACAGGATGATCATAGAACTCAAAACAATTATGCACATGTACCAGCTCCCCACATGAGTGGAATCATTATGTAATACAAGCATGAAGTAAAAAGAAAAACACCTGAAGAAAATAAATAAAATACAGAACTGGGGTATGCTTTATATACATAAAAAAGCAGTGTGGCAACATGACCTTCCCTGTCATCCACCGCAAGCCAAAGTTCCCCTTTTCCATTTGCTCTCAACAAAGAGATTGCTTCTCTCTAAAGGCCATGAACAAGGAAGCCTAACATTTGGTGAGAGGCTAAGATGCTTACTCCAGGGAACTTAGGAAGAGGTACAGGTGTGATTCTTGCACATAGCGCAGGCACTGCAGAAAGTGCAAGGGACATAGTGGGAAAGCCCCAGGGTATGTTTTGGTTTTACTTAGTTTGAAAAACTGAAAGGAAAGTATTATAATGAGACAGCAAATGTGTTTCTCTTCATGTGTGTGCTGAGAAATTGCTCCTATCTATCTGTGTAATTCCCTGAATAAAGAACTGCAGTTAAAATTTGGCAACTTAGAGGTAGTGCCTGCACCCCACACATGATCAGAAGTGAGCTTGAACATGTTAAGAGTATGGGAGTCCCAGAGGAAAACATTTTAACAACTCTCTTCAGACCCTAAATGAAATCGCAAATATCAAGAAAATTTATAAAAGAAAAGAGGCAGTTTTCATTGAGCATATTCTGAGTGCCAAGCATAGTGTTAAATTACCTCATAGATGAAGTAGGGAGTTTATTGACCCCTCCTTAATAGATGAGGACACCAATGCATAGAGATGCTTAAGGTCATGTGTAGAGTAGATTTGAACTATGGCTATCTAATGCCAAAACCAATGTGTCAGTCTTGGAAAGTTGAGGGCAGAACTTCCACCTTACAGATTCTACCCCTTGCTCCTGCCTGAAGCAGCTAGACAGACTGTGCTCTGATCCTCATGGCCACAGAATCACAGATGTTAAAACATGGAGCATTTTCAGCCCAAATAGCACAACCAAGCTACCCAGGCTTGACACACAACCTCTCCAAACCCACAAGGACAGAGCTGATTTGCCTTTCTCACCCTGATGCCTCCTCTCAGTTGCTTGCAGTTCTTTACACTCTGTTATGTAGGGAGAAAAGGCCTTTGGGTTCTCTCCAGAGAGACTGTCATTCTCTAAGGGCTCCATCTCTGAGCCTTTGGAGCAGGCAGGTGTTGTTCGTTCAAAGTTTTGATCTCATCTTAGCAAGATCTCAGTCTTTTGGTTCCTCTCACTAGCAGCTGTGGGTTCATTAAAGGCAGATCCAGGGCCACTCACATGTGAGTATTTCTACCAGTTTCACTTTTCTCATTTCTTTACTTTTTTGTCCTGTATCTCATGTTTGGTTCACCTATCAATATTCACTGAATACATAACTAAGTACCTTATACGGCCTGAATCTTGTTCTCAGTACTGGAAAAGAAGGTAGGGCCCAAAATAACCCAAGCTCAAGCCTTATTTTCTATCCACAAATTATTACATATCCAGGGATCCAAAAAAAAAAGGTAAGATATTTTAGAATACACTTTATGACACTGATTTTATATTTTAAAAATAAAATGAAAATATGTGAATTTAAAATGCTATGAATACGAAATATCAAATAAATCAAAATTATTCCAATGGCCTTTAAGACTTGACTCTTCCAGTTGGAACCATAATGAAAATGTTTACAAATATTAAAATGAAAAATAGCAATATGAACACAGTTTAATTTGAACTTTGCTTCTTCTTCTTCTTTTTTTAGGGAACCAATCCCCTGTACAGAGGCTCTACTAGTACTTTTAAAAATGTAACCTATAAACACAGGGAAAAACAAAAGACAGACCTTTCCACAGATGGGTAAACTACTTCATGCATGAAGAAAAAGAAGTCTGTTTCACTGATATGAAAGGTGAATGCACTCTTTGATTTTTCTTTCTTGGTTGCTTCAGAAGGAAGCTGGTTTAAGATAATAATAGGTCATTTGGAGATCAGCCATTCTCTGTGTGAAGATGAGACAGGACGCTGACATGTTCAAAATAATCAAGAAGAGGAATTTCTCTAGACAAGAGGTGACTTTGGGGGTCACTGGAGGAATAGTGACTCTGCTGCATTAATGCCTCAAAACACCCTCACAATGATTCATGGGGGCCTTATTTGCATTTGAAAAATGTTTGAAATTAGACTCTCATTTGTTTCAGGAGTAGAAGTACCTGAAGTCTTTGTCTCGGCAAAGTCACGCAGGGCATGCACTCAGTGTACGCTCCCTGCTGCCAAGGACTCTAAGCTCGCAGGAAATTCACTCTTTCCAAAAGGAGCACTTTTTAAAATCTATACGACATGAGATTCTGACTTTACTTCAGCTGAAAGGAAGTGATTCTTCCAAGCATAACCCAAACGTAAGGTGGAAAATTAAGCATTAATAATCTCTGTGAATATGTATACATTTAAAAGTCAGGTACAAATGTATTCTACTTGTTTGGCAGATGAAGAGGTGACTTATCAACTAAGCTTCTAGTGAAAATGAAGTGATAACGCTATTATGTAACTATTTAGAAACTACCTGCAAAAATAATTTTCTTTTTTTTTTTTTTTTTTTTTTTTTTTTTTTTTTTTTTTTTTTTTTTTTTTTTTTTTTTTTTTTTTTTTTTTTTTTTTTTTTTTTTTTT